>JAULCD010268533.1:0-15697 GCA_032361085.1 Calliostoma canaliculatum | reverse complement strand
TGAAAGCAGCATTAAACACTAACTCATTATTTCGCAGACTAAACCTTTGATCTGCTAGAACACTGCTCATACCAACTGCTGATAAAAACATGGCTTGGTCTATTGCACTACGTTTCAATCCCCTACCGGGAAGTAAAACATCGTGCAATTAACCAAGCTATGTTTATTAGTTAACTCACTACATATTTATAATGCTAGGTTGTCAAACTTTGAACAGCATGTACAAATAATCAAATCCACGATTCGATTTGATGGTATTTCAATTGGACAAAGAGGCTGACACACTTCAAATTACCAGTCCTAGCAATATTTTACAGGTGGAAATCCTGCATATGTGAAAAATCGACATATGTGAAAATCTGGAATATGTGAATATCCGACATATTAAGTGAAAATCTGACATATGTGAAAATCCGACATATGTGAAAATCCAACATCTGTGAAAATCCATGTGAAAATCCGACATATGTTAAAATCCGGCATATGTGAAAATCAAAAATAGGTGAAAATCTGACACATGTGAAAATCCTACATATGTGAAAATCTGGCATATGTGAAAATCCGACATATTTGAAAATCTGACATATGTGAAATGTGAAAATCCGAAATATGTGAAAATTTGACATACCGGTATGTGAAATGTGAAAATCCGACATGTAAAAACCCGACATATGTGAAAATCGGACATACCGGTATGTGAAAATCTGACATATGTGAAAATCCGACAGATGTGAAAATCCTACAGACGTGAAAATCCAAAATATGTGAAAATCCATAATAGGTGAAAATCCAAAATATGTGAAAATCCGACATATGTGAAAATATATGCTGGAGAACGGAAACACTGGTGTAACTGATCAAAGTATGTTCGTGTGGGCTGATCTACCTTGGAACTGACATTTAATTGCATATTTAACTTCATAACGTACAAGAGGCAACATATTTTTTTTATCAGCTTTCAATTAATTTAACCCTTACAGCGCTAAGCCCAAATTTTTTTCTAGTTCCTTGTCAAAATTTCACCCAAAATAAGCTGTTAAAAACCTGTCCTGTGGTAATTTGTTTAAAAGAGCTTCTGTTACCACAGGACAGGTTTTTAACAGCACAAGATGGTCACAGTTTAAAAATCTACCTAACCCTATTCAGCACAAGGGTTAATAATCTTGCGACCAATCAGCACACCTGGGTCCCATCCATCAAAGTGATTTTAGAATAAGTTGATCGTAATTGCTAAAATATAACATTGGTTACGACTGTTGTAGCGCAGAAATCGCTTTGAAACCGGTCCCATTCGGCACCAGTTCCAAATGGATCTCTGCATTACGACAGTCGTAAGCCTATGATAAGAAACAACTACACAGAACATTGTTTCTGAAAATAACTTCCGATCAACTTAGCCTAAAATCGCTTTGAGGAACGAGGCCCAGGAAAACTTCAAACACAGCTTTGCATCTCCCGTCAAAATAGTTCCAATAACAACAATGATATACATTTATCGATATATTTATTTAAACAAAGATATACAAACATTTTCATACATAACCATTACAGATCTATACAAAGAAATAAGGATGCTAGCTCTTATCATTGTGACATGAATCAATGTCTATAGAATCGGTAACTTAATAAAAATGAATAAACGCACGTGTTCATCTTTTTATATTCCCATACTAATACAGTTTCATATTAAACACAAGTGTGTTAGGTATTGAAGCATTATATAAAGTTTTGAAAACTTTTTCATTAGTTTTATGTACAACAGTGGTGTTGAATAACGTAACAATATGTTATGTTATGTAATATAATATAATAAATATGGGACTCAAACAGAATGCTAAAACATCTCCACAGTAAAGGCTTCAAGAAGTGATAACAGATAGTACTACAGGGATTTACCTCAACGTCCCTGGGACTCGCAACTAAGAATTCCCAAGCTATAACTTAGGGGCCCAACTCAGCTTCTTTGAAGTATTTTCAGGGCCTCGTTACTTAAAACAATCTTAGGCTAAGATGACCGAAAGCGATTTTCGAAACAATGTCCTGTGGTGTTGTTTCTTATCATAGGCTTATATCTGTCATAGCGCAAAGATCAATTTTGAACCAGTGCCGAATGGCACCAGTTCCAAAGGGATCTATGCGCTATGCCAGTCATAAGCCAATGTTATATTTTAGCACTTACGATCAACTTAGCCAAGATTGCTTTTAAGAACTGGGCCCAAATTTCTAACGTATATTTTCTGGTACTGTGAAAATGTCAATGGGACTAGTAACAGCAAATGGTATCAGTGTAATGGTTGACAGTGACAGATCTAAAAGCCAGCAAAAACATTGATTTTGTGTGGGGTTTTTGCGTCCCTTCGGACGCACACGAAACTATTTTTGCATCCCTTGTCAAATTTTATGCGTATGGGACGCAGGATTTTGCGCCTGGTAATTCCCTGGTACTGTGTTCTCTTATTAGGGGGCGTGACCTGGTCAGGATTGACAGCAGAGAGTACGGTCATCTTATCAAGTTCAAGCTTTCTGTATGAGCTTGGGTTAATAAAAAACAAAGTAATGCTTAACATATTGCACACAGAACATTCACAGCGTTAACAAACAATGCATGACTGGAATGTGACTATTTGTTAAAATGAGAAATTAAGTTTAGCACAGCTCACAATTCTGAATACCATGTATTGTTAGTTTATTGTTTAATGGATCTAGTTTTCCTGTAGATAAATCTCCTTCAGAAGCTCACAGTTCTTTTCTGTTACATTAACCCTTACCGTGCGTCATTGTTTCGGAGTGGCGTGTCCTCACGCAATATCACCGCCTGTCTGTCCATGCGACTCATGTAGCCTGACCCGGATATTTCCGTGAGCCGCACGGTAAGGGTTAACACTACAGCTGCAGCCGGTTCACGTCTTGGCGAGTAACATCAACACTACAGCTGCAGCTGGTTCATGTCTTGGAGAGTGTTCTGAAGTTCCTGTACTGATTGTTGACGTTCTGCAGCTGGTTCACGTCTTGGCGAGTGTTCTGAGCTTCCTGTACTGATTGTTGACGTTCTGCAGCAGCGAGGGGAAGGGAATGTTCTGCTTCTTGTAGGCCTTCTCCACCAGACTCACCACAGTCTCCAACACAAACTGACAGTTCTTCAGGATGAACTTGTGCTGGGAACAAACCACATATAAATGTGTATACATAGAGAGTCTTCTGATATTAAATATATCAACACGAATTGATAAATATTTAAAACCCTGAGGCTTGTGAAGGGTGAAATTTTATTATCATTCAAAATCAATTTACGACGTAAATCAATTATTTAAAAAAATGTTTTACAGACATTTTCCTGTTCAGCCATAAGCCAAAACAATATTGCTGTATGACCATTTTGATATCACAATGATAAGACAATGTGTATGATGTTATGCCAGAGATATCACTACATTGAAATGACATTATTTGTGACGATATCTCCTAGGAGGTATCACTTGATCTCTAACAAGCGATATCTCTTTTGGAAGCCAGGTATGTCAATTTCTTTGCACTATGTTCACGACATTTTGAAGCATATGCTTGCTCTTTCATCAGGAGAATAGCGGAAAATCATGTAACAGGCAAATTTTGAAATTATTACTTCATAAGTTGATCACTTCAAAGCGATTTTAGTGTTAGGATTAAGGATTAAACGATACACCGAAATTCCGATACATGATACAGTTTAAGCTCAATATCGATACAAAAGTATTTAAAATACGACTAATTGACTTAAATTGATAACTATATTACCCTGTAAAATGAAAATGTCGGTCTCGCAAACGAGTTGAAAATGCTGTCTGTCTAAAGACTTTTAAGTAAAGAGATATGGTGATTTCAATGATTTGTTGTTGCTCTTAGTAATAGTTTGCTAAAATAGTTGTATCGTTTCGTATCGAGATATGTATCGTATTGTGTTCTGTGTATCGAGATACGTATTGTATCGTGGCATAAGTGTATTGTTGCACCCCTAAAAGAAACAAACAACACTGTGGATAAATGCATTGTTTTGTAGTGAAACTGAAAAAGGTTATACAGGACTTTCGGATGTCAACTTTTTCGTGCGTATGTTAATGACGTTTTGGGGCATATTCTTGCTCCTTCATCAGGTGAATTCATCTGGGCCCTGTTTTACAGAGATGTCATAACTTTACGACGTCCTTAACCATAAAACTGGGTTAATAGATTTGGTCTACAAATGCAATAAATGATTGGAAACTGTGGACTTTCCAAAGAAAAACAAGTTTTTCTTTAGAAAGTGCACACTTTACAACCATTTTTAGCATTTGTAAATCGAATCCATTAATCCAGTGATATGGTTATGAACATCGTAAAGAAATGATGTCTTTGTAAAACGGGGCCCTGATTAAGGAGCCAGCATGTGCTTCATTGAAAACATACGCACAAAGAAGTTGACATACCTAAATTATTAACTTTGCCTTACCACTTCTATATGTCCTTTAAAGAACTGAAAAGGTTAGTGATACAAAACTTGTTTGTCTTTAAAAAGTGCTATGTTTATAACGAGATTCCTGAAAGGCATTTAGAAGTTGATGTCGTTACAACATGAACTATTATGGATTGCAACTTCTTTATTTGTAAAACATGACGTTCCTGGGCTAGTCCTTGGACTCAGCCCATAATTTTTGTGTTTTACAATTAAAGAAGTTGCAATCCATAATAATTCATGTTACAATATTTATAACAGTTATGCCATTTGGACACTAAATTTCTTGTCTCAGTGCTCATTCTCCTTTTCCTACAAATATATAACCTTGTAGAACAGTGTTAAACCTTTTTAAAAGACTGTTATAACAAAGCAAGCACTTTAACACTAAACTAATTACTTTGGTTTACAAATGCCAAATTTGTTATAGACTGTGCCCTTTTGAAAGAAAAACTTGTATTTTGGGGGAAGTGCACAGTTAACAAGGATTTTGTTATTTGTAATTTTTATTCTTTCTTATGCTGTGTATAAAATTTAATGGAAAAATCTGTTTTGGTTTACAAATGCCAACTCACAGTAAAATGTGCAATTTTTTTAGAAAAACAAGTTATTCGTTTGAAAGGCAGAAATGTTAGTACTTGTCAACTAAAATTGTTGTTAACTGGGCACTTCTATAGAAAAATCAAATATTTTTAGAAAATTCACATTTACTACAATTTTGTCATTTGTGAGTCAAACCCATTGGTCCAGTGTAGTTACCGAGTATGAAGTGGAACTGATGATGCGGACTCGTCCCATGTGCCAAGCGTCCTGCTGGTTACCAGACAGTGACCACAACTTGGTCTTCGATGTTCCCACCTTGTACACGTTGAGAGTGCCGATACCTGACCCCTTCATGTGGTACCAGAACCGCAGACATCGCTGAGACGTGGCCGAGAATGTGGAACTCTGAAGCAGTGCGTTGTCTCCCTGTCGACGGGGCGTGGACGACTCAATATACGCATACTGACCTGCAAGATCAAATAATTATTGTCATTAATGATTGTCACACAAGGAATTTCTTTGTTATTATTATTGAGATAAGATCACCAAGAACCTGTTTTGTTGGAAAAAATGTATTCATAGGAAATCATTGAGATAAAATTACAAGGAGCCTCTTTGTTATTATTATTGAGATAAGATTACAAAGAGCTTTTTTGTTATTATTATTGAGGTGAGATTACATTTAGGAGCCTCTTTGTTATTATAATTAAGATAAGATAACAAGGTGCCTCTTTGTTATTATTATTGAGATAAGATTACAAGGAGCCTCTTTGTTAATATTCATCAGATGAAATCACAAGGAGCCTCTTACCACTTGCAGACTGTGTTGTGTGGTCAAAGGTGGGCCCTGTGTAGGTACTTCTAGTGCTTCCCCTCAGTAGCAGCCAGTCAAACTTGTCTCCACTGTTGAGGTTAGTCCACGTACAGAATCCATGGTCAAAGTCACAGTTACCTGCAGTTATTAAACATACAACATTCACTAGGTTAATAGGTTCTGTTAACCCTTACCGTGCGGCATAGTTTTAAAGAAATTGTCATCAGTCGCATGTCCCGGAGTTTTAAAGGGATTTTCCATATCCCAATTAGTGCCTAATTGAGCAGGGCCGCCTATATCTCCCAAGCGGCTCACGAAAATATCCGGGTCAGGCTACTATTAGCCTGACCCGGATATTTCCGTGAGCCGCATGGTAACGGTTA
Organism: Calliostoma canaliculatum; assembly: GCA_032361085.1. NCBI lineage: Eukaryota > Metazoa > Mollusca > Gastropoda > Trochida > Calliostomatidae > Calliostoma > Calliostoma canaliculatum. The sequence goes on along the minus strand of JAULCD010268533.1, from coordinate 9,489 downwards.
AGGCATTACTTGTTTTGTTTGGTTCACAAATCTGCCAAAACAAAAAAAAATCCAAAAGTGAAAAAAATGAAATAAAATCGCTTTGCCAATTTGTTTTTGCCATACTGATGACTTAAAACTTTTTGCTTAAAAACTTAACTTCCATCTAAAAAATATTCTTTTTTTTTAAGCACAAAAATTGAAAAAGCCTTTTTTTTGTAGGTGACCAAGAGTTTTTTTTTGTACCAACAGACATAATAATTCTCAAAAAGAAAAAAAATCACCTGAATTTTTTATTTCATTTAAATTGTTTTAAATTTGTTTTTAAAGGGGCGTGGGAGAGGGAGGGGAGATAATGAAAATTGTAAAATAATGAAAAAGAAAGTGTGACCTTACAAATGCCAAAATTATTGTAAACCATGCACTTTCAAAGATAGACAAGTTTTTCATTTCAAAGTTCACAGTTTACAACAAGTTTCAGCAGTTGTAAACTTAACCCTTTGGACAAGGACACAGTGAGTGACGTCGTAAATTTACAATGACTTTGTGAAAAGACAACCTATTGTTTTCCTCACCTGGAAGTGTGCAGAGTCCGTTGGTAATGCTGACATCATCGATAGCCATGTCGCTTCTGTAGCTGGATCCAATCACGCCCTCAAAGTCCACCTTAAAGCTCTGGGTACTCCGCAGCGACACCTGGCTCAGGATCCACTTATTGCCCTGCTCACCAGACTTGCTCCACAGCTTCACCCGCTGTCCAGACAAATGGTGAATGTAGACGTTCATCGTTCCCATGGAACTACCGTGCATGTGGTAGTAGAACTGGAGGCACTGACCACTGGTGGCCGGATAGACGGCAGTGGACAGGATGGCTTTGTCACCCGGGTGTCGAGGAGAACTCGCTTCAGTGTACATGTAGTGTCCTGAATAGGGGAAAAAATGCACTGGGTTCATGGGTTTGGTTGTTTTTGTTTGAAACGTACTTTATTCAAAAGGATTTAACATAAGTTAACCCTTATCGTGTGGCTCACGAAAATATCTGGGTCAGGCTACTCGTAGCGGCTAACGGAAATATCCGGGTCAGGCTACTAGTAGCCTGACTTGGATTTTTCCGTGAGCCGCATAAACAGACATGCAGTTATGTTGAGTGAGGCATTATTTGGGATAACTGAAATCTTTAAAAAATTCCGGGATACGCCACTCAAGAAAACTTCTCCAAAACTATGCCGCACAGTAAGGGTTACCACAAATTTGACTATCCTTTCCAATATATTTAAATGACATAAAACCTATGACAGTTTGACTGAGAAATATCTTGAGTTAGCTTTACAAATAGCAAAATTGTTGCAAACTGTCCACTGTTAAAATCGAAACAAGTTTTTTTGTTGGAGTAGTGTTCATTTCATAATGATTTTGCCATTTGTATCTGCCACATGGTTTAAGTTAACAGATGCAAACAAAACAAATAAAAAAAAAAAAACCAGAAGAAGTTCCAGCTTCCCTCTCTACCATTTTCATTTCACCTAAATGAACATTTAATGTTAATCCTTAAGCCCAAAATGTGTCCAATATCCATTCGAAATAGACTATTGAGAACTATCATGTGGTAATTTGTTTAAAAGAGCTCCTTCAGGTTTTCAACAGCAGAGAGTGGTCTCGACTTTAAATCCTACAAAGGTCAGCTTGACCGGTACTCAAAGGGACAGTATGGAACACTGAAGAATGCACTTGCCTCGATTGGTTCCGTAGGTGTGGTCAGCTGAAGGGCCCGAGTTCACGGTACCTGTTCCTAACGAGTTCCTGCTCCAGTTGAACGTGTCCTGGGTAGACTGTGTGAAGCCACACAGGTGGGGGTCCTCAAAGTCACAGTGGGCAACTGGAAAAGTATTTACTTGTCACATATTTTCAGTCAAAACTATTGCTCAAGCGATGCTTTTAATACCAGTTCTTGCTTTTATTTAGAATGTCCAAATGGGTGTAAATAGGTTAAATATTATTGCACAAACTGCGCTGAACACTACTTCACTCACCTTGACAGAATTAATGTCTTATGTAACGTTTATCATTATGAAAAGTAAATCCGGGAATTGTGAAAAGATGTGCAGGAAGGTGGAGGGGGGAAATGAATGGTTTGTCCAACAACAATGAACAATTTATTAAAATTTTGATTTCATACAGAACATATGGTAAACAAACATATGTTTATGTAGCGGCTGTAAAGTTTCCGAGTCACTTGCTGGGAATCGAACTTGTGTCTCCTGATCCGAAGGCGAGCGCCTTGTCCACATGACCAAAGAGCTTAACACTGTCAGTAGCCTGACAAGGCAGGGGTGTCATTTGTGGGATGAACATCACCCTGCTACATTTACATAAATTTCAAAAGGGAAGAGGTAGGAGTGGGTTAGGGGTGGGGGGGTTGTTCAGACCCCTTGGACCCCCCTTGTACACCCCTCTGGATTTGTGGTAACGTACACTGTCTGAGACTGACTTGTGCTCAATCATGCGATATCATGCATAACTAGTATATTGGGGTGTTGGGTTTGGCGAGGTGTTTAACATAGTTTCTGTTATCTCAAATCAGCAAGGTTTATTGCAGGAATTTTTTTTGTATCTCATCTGGGTCACGTTCTACACTGTTCTTATAAAGCTAAAATGACTTACTTTCATCTTAAAACTCTAATAGATTAAACTCTTTGTCTTATGACAACTCTACACTTACTTACATCTTAATACTCTAAAAGATAAGACTCCAGCTCACACTGGAAAAAATGTATAGAAATTATTCAGCGGTTTTCTATTGGTTTGATGAGATTTCCTGCTGAATAATTTCTATATATTTTTTCTAGTGTCATTCTGCAAATCTTGTAAGACTAAGGCGTCTTAAATTTTATCTTAGCGCTCTTGTCACATAGCGCTCGCTCTCTCGCATACAGGCCAGTGAGAAACTTAAGTTCATTGTACAAATCATAGTGAGTCTTACTTGTTGATGACGGGCACGGACTGCTGGAGTAGTTGATGTCGTCAACAGCGATGTCGCCAAGGTATCTTAGTCCTCGCATTCCTTCAATAGCGATCTGAAAAATATGTCATACAATTTCAGAAACAATTAACTATTACATGTTCTATACTATTAAATACATACAAATGTATTGCTTTAACAAAATATTATTTTAGGGTGTCTAGCTCAAAATTTGTTTGTTTCAATGACCAAATTCTAATTTAAATAGGTTAGTGAAATCCTATCTTGTGATAATTGTTGGAAAGAGCTTCTATATTTAATTTTTTACAGGAGTAATTACCAATAAAAATTAAGTAATGTTAAAATTATCTGTAGGAGCTCTTTTACACAAATTATTACAGGAAAGGTTTTCAGCACAAGGTGGTAACAATTGTGAGTTATACTCGCCCCAGTTTAGCACTTTATGGTTATAATAACACTTGAAGTGCTGAGCACAACATTTGCTCATTTTAGTTTTCAAATTCCAACTGATGCAGGCTGTTGAAAACCTATCCTGTGGTAACTTGTTTAAAAGAGCTCCTACAGGAGCTCTTTTAATCAAATTATCACAGGATAGGTTTTCAACAGCACAAGGTTGTCACAGTTTTAAAATTGGCTAAAATCCACTAAACCCTTTAAGGGTTAAAGGTATTGCTCCTACCTGGAAACTTCCTGGGTGGGCGATATCAATTAAAGCCTGGTGCCAAACATTGCCTTGTGTTCCTACTTTGGTCCAGATCATATTGCGCGTTGTGCCGACCTGTGTGTACACACTGAGTCTGTTGATGTCGGGGCCGTACATGTGGTACCACATTCTGAGACAGGACCCCACACTGCTTGGCAGCGTAGGTGACAAAAGACGTGCAGTGTCATTCGGGTGTCTTGGGTACGAGGTCTCGATATAGATGAAGTAGCCAGATGCTGAGGAAAAACGACACAAGTTTTACATTTCTATAAAAAGACAGTTTAATAATATATTTTTATCTACAAATTTTTGTTTTTAACAATTCGTAAATGTGGGGTACCTAGATGCTGAGGAGAAGTGACTAAAATGATGTGTTAGAATAAAATAAAGAAATTATAATAGAGCGAAAAATTAATCGGGAGTCAAATTATCCTAACTAAATATATTATATTGTGAGGTTTAAATAAATAAACACACACACACGCACGCACGCACACACCCGCACACACACACACACACACACACACACACACACACACACACACACACATATGCACGCACGAATAAATTTAAACTGACCGTTGTGTGTTGTGTGGTCACTGCTTGGTCCAGTGCCATGTGATACAGTGGGGCCGTGTCCCCGCAACCAGTTGAAGTTATCGTCCGTTGCCTGAGTCCACCTACAGAAGCCGCTCTCAAAGTTGCAGTCATAAGGTGATGGCACTGTTGTAACCAGGTGAAATGTCAGTTATAGACAACCAAGGAATCATTCATATTTTTATGCAAGGGGAGTAAGTGACAGTGGCAGTAACTGGTATAATCTGAAAGTTTATACACTAAAAAATTGGGTTTGGTATACATATGACAAATCATTGAAAACTGTGCACTTTGCAAAGAAAAACTTGTTTTTCTTTGCAAAGTGCCCAGTTTACAATGATTTTAGTAATTGTAAACCAAACCCATTTGGACCTTGTAGATTTTCAATGTCGTACTCCTTATCTCTTTTGGTGTACCCATACAACATGACATTCAACAACTTCTGTGCTACCTTGTGTGGCTCGTATACGTACCTGGAGTGGTTGCTGGAGGGGCGATGGTAGATGTCGGTGGGCAAACCGATGCCCCGGATGGTTGGGCCAGATGAGGAAGTGCTGCAATATAAGAAATTCCGTTAATTTTTTTGTACAATGAATGTTTGGGTTCAGTTTACAAATGCCAAAATCATTGTAAGCTGTGCACTCCTCCCGCCCTCCCCAAAGTTTTCCTTTTGAAAGTGCTAATTTTACAATAGTTGTAGCATTTCGAAATTTCACCCATAAGCCATGTGGTATGATTATGAACACTCTAGCACTGCACTGTTTTCACACTTTGAGTCTTTTGTATGTTCTGATTATATGTTATTGTAATGTTTGCACATTATAGTAAAGATTACATGTTATAGTATTGTTAGGGACCAGTCATTTATTACAGGGAGGTGGGGGATCAGAGTTTAATTTGTAGCACAGTCATATATTAAAAATCTGACCCTCCCTACATTTTTTTTTCATGACCCTCCCCAAAGGTGTGTAATCTTTTTCATGACCCTCCCTGAAATACTGTCCTATTTTTGGGTGACCCTCCCTTGAATTCTCCCCCCCCCGCCCCCAGCAAATAAATGCCTAATCCGCCACCCCATAATAAATAACCGGTTCTTAAAGATTCTATCTTCATTTTTGGTTGCACATTACAGTAAAGAATTAATGTTTAGTTATGGTTGCACATTATAGTAAAGAATCCATGTTCATTTATGGTTGCACATTATAGTAAAAAAATTAATGTTTAGTTATGGTTGCACATTATAGTAAAGATTACATGATTAGTTAAGGTTACATATTAAGTAAAAATTACATGTTATGGTTACACATTATAGTCATGTATATTTGTTACAGTTATGTACATGTGTGTACTAACTTGCACAGTTGGTGTCTGTGAAATCGATGTCATCCACTGCTATATCACTTTGGTACCCTGATCCACGGAGTGCTTGGAGGACCATCTGGAAATAACAAAGAAATATACTTTTTAAAGTCGTTCATTATAAATGTTAATTTCTATATATTTCCTAACCTGTCGCTGTTAGATAACTGGATTACTGTAAAAGAACGAGAAAAATGTTGTGCTTACTGCAAAACACTGGAAAAAAATGTAAGGAAATTATTCAGCGAGTTTCCATTGGTTTGATGAGATTTCCAAAGAAATCTCATCAAACCAATGGAAACCAGTTGAATATTTTCTAGACATTTTTTCTGGTAAAAGCTCTTTTGAACAAATTACTTCAGAATAAGTTAATCCTAATAAATATAGATATATGGATTACAACTTCTTGGTTGCTGAGGAAATACTCAGCAACTAGGAAGTTGTAATCCAATTATCTATATTTATTATCCAGCCCTCTTTTAAATTCCCCTTAAACAAGTTAACAGTAACTCACATTAAACGGGTTCTTATTACAAATCCTCATCTGTGCCTGCGTCCACCTGTCACCCTGGTCTCCTGACATAGTCCAAACAAGGGTACTTGAGTTGGTGACCGTGTCCTGTAGTTTGACGTTCAGCATCCCTGTGGATGTTCCATACATATGGAACCAGAAGGTCATGCATCGGCCATTAGTGGGCTGGAAGAGGCGGCTCATAAGGTTGGCTGTGTCTCTCTGATTACGACCTGATGACTCGATGAAAGCGTAATGACCTGAAAAAAGCAACACATAACTTTTACAGAATGTGGACACAAGATACAAGATGTTCTGTACATCTTTCTTTTTAACTTTTGTGTCGCAGCTGCTAGGGAATTACACAACAATGTATTTTACTTCTACAGTCTTTAAAGAAATATGTAACAATGTATTTTACTTTTACAGTCCTTAAAGAAATATGTAACAATGTATTTTACTTTTACAGTCCCTAAAGAAATATGTAACAATGTATTTTACTTTTACAGTCCTTAAAGAAATATGTAACAATGATTCTTACTTTTACAGTCCTTAAAGAAATATGTAACAATGTATTTTACTTTTACAGTCAATAAAGAAATATGTAACAATGTATTTCACTTTCAGTCCTTAAAGAAATATGTAACAATGTATTTTACTTTCACAGTCCTTAAAGAAACATGTAACAATGTATTTTACATTTACAGTCCTTAAAGAAATATGTAACAATGTATTTTACTTTCACAGTCCTTAAAGAAATATGAAACAATGTTTTTTACTTTTACAGTCCTTAAAGAAGTATGTAACAATGTAATTTACATTTACAGTCCTTAAAGAAATATGTAACAATGTATTTTAATTTTACAGTCCTTAAAGAAATATGTAACAATGTATTTTACTTTCACAGTCCTTAAAGAAATATGTAACAATGTATTTTACATTTACAGTCCTTAAAGAAATATGAAACAATGTATTTTACTTTTACAGTCCTTAGAGAAATATGTAACAATGTATTTCACTTTAACAGTCCTTAAAGAAATATTAGCAATGTATTTTACTTCTACAGTTTCTAGAGAAATACATAGCATATTCATTTTACTTTCAAAGCGCTTAAAAAAATACAAAATAATTTATTTTAGTGTTACAGCCCATAGGAATTCTTGCTTATTTGTTAAATTCTTTTTATGCCCTTCAAGCGAGTGTCCTTTAAAGTCAAAACCGAGACCCTAAATAAGTTTGCTCAATAGAGCAGTGTTTTCTGTCAAATTGCTCCCACACCCCACACCCACCCCTGTCAAAATTCTGTATTGAAATCTGTAATGTAAATCTATTGTCTGTAAAGATCAATTGAGGACACAATTACATTGCATGGGAAAAAAAGACATTAAATACCCGCAGTATTTCCCATTGTGTGATCGAAACTTGGTCCAGTGAAACTGCTTTGAGTTCGACCATGTCCAATTATCCAGTCAAAGTTATCACCTCGAACATTCATCCACGTACAGAAACCATTCTCAAAATTGCAGTTTCCTGAAAACAATACTTATGTAAATAGAAAGTCTTATGTTTTTAGAAAAGAACACTTATTATGACATTGTTTTTATATGTTGGACTGGTCTATGTGTGTAAGTGATGATTCTGTCACAAGAAAAGAAAATACAATTTTGAAACTGTCAACGTTTCAAAATTTTGTTATAATTGTTATAACTGAGATGTTTAGAAAATGTAAAAAAGAGGAGCAAACAAAACCAAAAACACACAAAAAGGGGAAAAAAAATAAAATAAGTACTATTAAAAAGGGACAACATAATAAAACAAAACACAAACTAACAAATAACATGACAGGTGAAAAAAAAAACTCACCATACAAACTAACATTTTAAGAAGACAAAAAAGACAATTTAGTCTTTATTTGTACGTATGGTAAAAAATAAATTGTATGGTGAATGAATTTTACGTCATTTAGAGATTGACAAACACAACACATGTTATGTTTCAAATGATAATATTTGAAAAAGTGACGATTCTATCACTTTGTGTGATTGATTCCCGTGGGGTAATAGAACCGCCACATTTTCACATCGTGGGCATGGGACTCTACCACAAGTGATAGAATAGTCACTTTTTCAGATCATGTAATCCTAAATATTACACATGTTGTGAACCTGTACGATGACCAATTCAAAAACTAAACTTATTTTCTTTTGGTCAAAACAAAATTCAAAGACAACATTTTTTATACAATAAAAGACAAAATACCAGGCATCTGGCACCGGCCAGGGGTAACGCCGACGTCATCAATGGCGATGTCTCCATCATAGTCTCCTCCAACGATGCCTTCAAACACAACCTGCAACAAAGAGTAACATCCCTTGAGAGGAGCTCCTGAAAAATAGGTTTGTTTTACAATGCCAAGAATAGCTGTAAGCTGTGCATATTCTAAACAATAACAATTAGTTGTTTTTCTTTTGAAAGTGCACATGTTTACAACATGTGTTATATTTGGGATTACACTTTCATAACCCTTACCGTGCGGCATAGTTTTGAAGAGTGAGTGGCGTGTTCCTGAAATGTTTAAGGGTTTCACCTATCCTAATTAGTGGCTCACTCAAAATCGCCGCATGTTTGTCCATGCGGCTCATGGAAATATCCGGGTCAGGCTAACAGCCTGACCCGGATACTTTCGGGAGCCGCACAGCAAGGGTTAAAAAGGTCACGATTCTATCATTTTGTATGGTTGATTCTAGTGCAAAATATCGTGAGTCGATCAGGCACTAAAATCACCAGCATTGAGCATTCTATGGATCATACTGTAGTAATGTATGCATAGTAAAGGCTGATCCAAAATTTCGAAAAGTGTACACATGTGTAATTTGCCCCATTGGCTGAATGTGTTCAAATGTTCAGTGCTGGTGATTTGACGCTAAGATCTGGCGGAATGGTTAAAGTGCCGAGATCTTTAGTGCTGGCAACTTGATGTCTGACTCTAAGAGTGTTAGTTCGAATCCTGCATGGTTAAACTGATGGGATGCTCAATACTGGTGATTTGGTGTGTCAGTTCAAATCCTGCATGGTTAAACTGATGGGATGCTCAATACTGGTGATTTGGTGTGTTAGTTCAAATCCTGCATGGTTAAACTGATGGGATGCTCAATACTGGTGATTTGGTGTGTCAGTTCAAATCCTGCTCGAGTCTCAACCAGACTAGAATAGAAATCGTAATAGAATCATCATTTTTTTCAGATAGTGTATTCCCAAATAAAACAATTGTTGTGACTTATAACACTGGAAAAAATGTATAGAAATTATTTAGCGGTTTTCTATTGGTTTGATGAGATTTCCGCAGGAAATATCATCAAA
>JAULCD010268423.1:0-10180 GCA_032361085.1 Calliostoma canaliculatum | reverse complement strand
AACTTCAATCCTTATATTGACAGTCACTATTTAATAAAACAAACAACACTCGTTTACATGTGAAATGTTTAATTATTTAAATGAGCTTTTTGACGCGGACGGTTACGTGAAGAATGACGTCATACGTCTAGAAATTCCATTGCGAGTGATCTCTTCTAGATCAGTAACAAAATGGCCGCAACGACATTCATTAGCTTGAGCAAGTTGCACCCAGTGAAGTTAAAGTTAGAAATAACTACAAGAGCAAGTGAAAGTAAGATTTGTTGAAATTTAGCGTTTTGTGAACTTTGGTAGTGTGTTTAAGTCATATTGTGACTATACTAATTTCTAGGCATAAGATTTCTACCTGAGGCGAAGCTGACTAATTTACCGTGACAATTGCAATGTCCAACTGTTTTTTGTGATGAATAGAACTATATATGTTGTAACTTGTTGCTTGACAGTAGATCACATCTCTAAAAATACCGATTGTCTAAGTAAAGATTGGATAAAAAAACTTCTAATTGCTTTATTTTAGCAGATAGATTGTTTGAGATTGTGCCAAAGTAATTCAGTATTTCTCTGCTCACCTTTATTACGTACTAAAATTAGATTTTTACCACGTGGATCAACTGACGTTCATCGGAAAATGAACGACAGTAGGAATGGTAATGCTCATCGAGGGGAGGTCACTCGCTACTGTCAATATATGCCACATGTTTGCTCTCTATGTCAGCTACATTTAGAGAGAGAACGTACTTGACCATGCTGACATACCAACCTTCACATGCCACATAAAGGACTGTATTACCATAATTATCCACAGCTTTCATGTTGCAGTGTTTATATACAAGAAAGTTTACTAATGTACATCCCCATCTCGAAGCATGAGTCACATGGGTCCTTTGCTTTCTTATGTCAGTCACATCCAGACATGTCCACCTTCACACGCCACATGGAGGATTGTATTGCCATATTTGTCTACTGCTTTCAGATTGCATTGTTTAGATATAGGAAAATAAAAAACTGATTTATGACCAATATATGCAGCATACATTGCTGGGGTCCTTCCATAATTTATTTTACTCTCTATAACAGTACCATTAAGAGAGATAATATACTTCAACATCTTGACTTTTCCACCTTCACATGCCACATGAAATATTGTATTGTCATAATTATTCATAGCTTTCACGGTGCAGGGTTTAGCCACAAGGAATCTACAAGTGATTTATGACCAGACCTAACAGCTGACATCACTGGAGTCCTTCTATGTTCACATTTACTTTCTATGCCAGTAACAGTTTGAGTTTGAAACCAAGACCCAGCCGATAATAACTGTACACCTAACTATGTATAACACCCGACTACTTCTATTCTGCAACCACTCAACATAAACTTTTCACATGATCGCAATTTACCGCCCTATTGTAACATCATGGCTTTACTCTTGTCAATATTAATGTTTACTTTCCATTTATCACAATAACCAGATAATAAGTTTAAACCAACAACACTAATATCTATATCTACAATATCGTCGGCAAAAAGAAGTATGAATATTTCCAAAAACGTAAGAGTGACTTATAGTGTTTCCAGGCTGCTATGTACATCTGTCTGCCACTGCTACTGTTCGAAGAATGGAACACGCGCTATCGCCCACGGGCTGTTTCACGGGCGTTCTTACATTTGTTGTCGTACCAGTTACTTCCTTTTTTATAAGAAGAATTGACTGAACTAGAAATTGTTCTTTTACACCCAGAAGCACAGTTTTTCATAACGTCTGTAAACACGGTGACTGCATTGTTTACATTTGCAGAAGCTAAACTAAATTCTTTCATAATATCTCGAGATTGACCTTTCCATATTTGATTGTAAGTATCTTTAATTTTGTCTTTCCAAAATAATTTATGTTTAGGTAGCAGGGTAGATTTTATTTTTGTAGGGTTGTTTCAGTGGAATGATAGAGAAAACAATATTGGCAGGTGATCCGAGAAAAGAGGTAAGGTATGCTGTGAAGCATACCCGTAATTATAAACACTTTGCCTGTCATTTGCAAAACAGGTAAGTTTACCGATTCTAGCATCTAATCCGATTCTTCCATTACCCATTCTAAAAACTGACAGTTTACATAAGTCTTAGAGCCGTTTCATCTTTGATTAAGCACAGAGTCTTTAGAGGAACGTGGTAAAATAGTACCGTCTCCTGTGTAATCCGTGTCCTCATCGACAGGAAAATGTTTGGCATCACCATTGACAATATAGTCAGGACATGAGTTTGTACGCGCATTCAAGTCACCCTTAATAATAATAATAATTGTATGGCAATCGGGGTAATCAAGTTTAAAGTTAAAGATATAATTTTCCAAAAAGTCAAATGAGGCTTCTGATGAGAGGATACACGAATACGGTGGGCAGAAGTATATCAGTCCAACTACCAACACTGTGTTATTATTGTTTACCTGGTGTGTCTTCAACCATAAAATGTTTTCGGAATTCGAATGAAGAGATGTAAACATATTTGAAATATCATCTTTCAGGAGAAAAAGCAAACCCCCTGAATTACTAATTTCCTATTACGCTTTGACATGAAACAAAGTTTTGAAATGGAGGTAATTTTAACTTTTATGTTTGACCTTCTATATTCCAACATGAAAAGTTCAAACTGATATATCTGTAGGGAGAGCCTTGACTGCACCATTTATTGATATTGCAATATCATTAGGAGATTAAAAAGTTGCAACATAGAATCACACAAAAGTGAGTCAAACAGTCGCTTAGCTCAATCCCATATTGCTGATATACATGACAGAAAGTCAAATAAAATATGCCGATCCAAGTCGAACTCCGACGTTGGTCTAACGTCAGCATAACATCAGGACAATCATCAGCACCATCATTGCAACCATCATCAGAACCTTCATAAGCATCATCATTGGTTGGAAGCAGTTAGACAGCATCAGCTCAATGACGTTTTGATTCCTAAACGGTCAGCAGCATCTGTCTGACATCGTTGAGCAGCCCCTGCCTGATGTCATCAACAGCAAATGCTTGCCATCGTCTGACAGCAATTGCCTGATGTTGTCTAACATTATCTGCCGGATGTCATCTAAGAGCATCTGCCTGATGCCATCTAACAGTATATGCCCGACGTCATACAAGAGCATCTGTCTAATGTCATCTACCATCATCTGCCCGATGTCATCTAGCCATAACTGCCTGATGTCGTCTAACAGTATCTGTCCAACGTCATCTAAGAACATCTGCCGGATGTCATTTAACAGCATCTGGCCGAAGTCGTCTAAAATCATTTGTCAATTATCTGTCTGACAGCATCTGCCTAACGGCATTAGCGTCATCTAACAGCATCTGCCTGACATAATTTAACCTGATGTCGTCTACAACATCGCCCACAGTTTTTAAAATTGTATTTGCTTTCAAATTACACAAGCTATAAACCATCCTAGACCACAATGACGAAAACATTTTTTTACCGTTTATTGTAAAAGTTGCATGCATCATCTTAAACATAAAATTAAAACAAAGGACATGCAAAAAAAGATCACAAAAGCACTTGTAAATAGGAAAATTAAATTAAATTAAGTTTAAATTAAAGTACATTCATTAGTTTCAGTATGTATAATTTCAAAGTGTTAATAAACAGAGAGGGATTATTATGTACAAACGTGTCATCAGTGTCACAGTGGTTTTTACATGTAACGATATAAACTAAACAATATAAGTGAATACAATGAGAAAAGTAATATATCAACATATGCATATATAGCACGAAACATACAACATACAAGCACATTACATTTGCACACATACTGCAGCTAATACTAAAAGTGCTAAAAACACAAAACTCAAAACAAAAATAAACCAAAAACACAGTGTATGCACTCATACAAAGCCATTCAAAACGAATTATATGTAGGCATGCACAAAACACTATACATATACATACACACTAGAAGTTGAAGATTGTGTTATTACCAATAATATTCTAAGTACATAGTGAAAGCCAATGTTTAGAAAAGTCAGCACGTCCACTCTGCTATGTGTCTTAAGAAGTGACATAAAAAGCAAGACATTATTATTCCCTACTAACCGCCTCTGTTGAAACTTATTGCAATTTCAAATCAGCCAAATACAATACTTTGCTAAAGATAAAGAGCCTTTAACAAAGTATTTGAAGTGTAAGAAAGTAACATAAAACAAATTACTACATGTGATTTTCAAAGCTAAACAACTTATTTAATGGCAAACGATATCCCACAATAAATCCACACAAGGACACTAGATACAGAAATGATCAGAATTTTCTATTGCCGGCAAACAAATGACAAAGTCAGAAGCTAAAGGTTTGATGCACGTAAAGAATATAGTTCAAAAGGAGAGAATTATAGATAAGTCTAACTTTACAATATTGGGAAGGGAATCTTGGAAGATAAAATTAATACTGGGGTAAAGACAATCACTTTTATTTTTGTACTTTTTGCAATAGACATTAATAAAATGGTTTTGTAGTAAAATGCCTGATATCTCAGAGAAAGTCCAAAGAAATGGATTCCAACTCATTTAGGGCCCCAAAACAATTTTTATAAATTCAATAAAATTTAATAAAAAGAGCACAGGCAAGAGTGTCTTTTGAAAGCTGCTATTAAATTATCTCCTATATAAGTGAAACAACATTTTATAGTCTAAATTACTTCTAGGATTTTCTAGGGAATCCCACATTTAAATGTATTACTTCCTGTTTTATATTTAGCACTTCCTGGTTACAAATATGTTACGTGCCCTTCAATCACTTACTGTCAAAACACAGTGTAATAAGCTTTAACTGAATTTCACCATATAACAATGCAATACGGTCATACACCACAATCAATACTAAAACAAAATAACAAAGCTGAATTGGATGTTCTTTACGTCTTTGCCGCTAAACGAGTTTTAATATTTAATGAGCTCCCAGAGTTTCCATGGAAACATCTACAGCTTTGTTATTGTGAACTAACCGTTCTTGGAATTTTCTCTCCATGTAAAATAAGATAAAACATGAAAAAACCCCGAAATAAACAAAACTGTCTTGACTTTAATTATAGTCCACAGCCTTCTCCCAGGTTGTGATTGTTGAACATATTGTTTCTATGATTCAGAGACTGCGAGTTAGATTACATTTTTGACGTCAGCAAGGGAAATCAAGTATACGAATGTTCCTGATGTTCTTTTGTCATTTAAATATTTGTGTTACGCTTGTTTGTTTGCGGTACACTGCATTGACCTTAAAAATCACATAAATACAGATCGTAGGTCTTGTCTGTGTGGTTACTTTTTAAAATCACGGCTTCACATGTATCACATGTACAAGATCACGTATGCATAAGTATATAAAGGGTTATGAGCTTACCTTTGTACAAAACAGAAGCCATGTTGCACATAATGATGAAAATATCACCATTACCTCATTTGTGCATAAATGTATAAATAAAGTTGGCATATTTATCTTATTAGTTAATTTATAATATATATACTATCCAATATAATGTATAATAATCACCAAACAAGTAAGAGTGTAAATTACTAAATAATATGGTCACTTGTATTCCACACTTATATTATATAAATATTTGTAAATGTGAGAGATATTTACATTAGACTTTTAACCCAAATTTTAATTTAGTGAAATATGTTTAACCATATGTTAAAAATAAAAGTGTCAACTCAGAAATACTCTAAATCAATATTTACTGTAATGACTATATCAACTGAAAATACATCAACTAAATCAATTATTTATAGTTGACGTCAATGTATCTTGAATCCAAACACAGATATTGACTCTGATCTTACTTGGGAACAAGCGGCAGAAGATTGCGTATAAGGTAAGGAAATTGTATTGCCATATGCTATAAAGTATACTTATTTATAAAGCTGTGTATCGTGGAGAATACTGCAAGACGATATATCCCGATTCCCGCATTTCATGGCGATATACGATGTAATGTTTTGTTGAAATTCACAACCTGGTATTGGGACGTATTGTCGTATGTGGCAATACATCGATAAATATCCCATTCATGATAAAAGTATCGTAATATATTGCCTAAACAAAATTGGCATCGATGTATAGTACCATAAGAGGTGATGGTGATTTTGATATTATTGATGAATCGTTACACCCCTATATACTTATAACAAAATGTCTATATAGTTTAAAACAAACACACGAAGCAAAAACTAATTAATTAAGTGTCTGTACATAGAGCATGTCTTAAAACATACATATGGTGCACATTTCGTATATTTCAAGTGTCTGTACTTAGAAACATGCGTTAAACCCAATTCTACCACGAATTAGATGCATAATCAATTTTGATTAGTCAATCAGAGGGTGGTTAATCTATGTTGAACCACCTCTAAATACATGAACCGTATCGCTGCGCAATAAAACATCAGAGCTAACCATCTTCTTCCAATTCTTGTCAACGCTTCCAGACTTCAGGCCAAAGTCAAATACATTTAAAGATCCAGATTTCCTCGAACCTATTCGAATTATTACATCTTTTTGTGACAATAAATCGTGATTAAATGATCGAGTGACATCGTTCTTAACATTTTAATTTAAACATTTTAAAGATAAACGAAAATTGTAAAATTTACCGCGACTTCTGTATGACTATGACTATGTATTTGTGACGATATTATGGCGATAACGCAACAATGGGATCCATTTCGATGAGTTTAAATAGTTACCGCAGAAGTCTTCTTTTAAATTATGTAAAACCTGTTGTCAACTATTTGTTTTATATTTCTAGTGCTTGGTGAAAATTACCCAATTTCTGGTAGCTTTTAATAAGCGAAAACCTGACAAATAGCTGTCCTAGAAGCGTATACCATGAAATTTAATAACACAGTGACATGGTTAAGGACGTCGCAAAGTTATGACATCTTTGTGAAACGGGCCCCTGTACTTAGAAACATGTCTAAAAACAAACACACAGTTCACGTATTAATGATTTAAATGTTTGTTTTAAGACATGTGTTTAAGTACAAACAATTCAAAAATAATATTCTGTTATGTTTTGTATATACACATTATGCAGTAATATATAAATGTATGGCAGGAATGTGGGACAAAATGGAGGGTAAAACACAGTAAGAGTAAGAAAAAAGAAAAAGAGAGAGAGAGAGAGAGAGAGAGAGAGAGAGAGAGAGAGAGAGAGAGAGAGAGAGAGAGAGAGAGAGAGAGAGAGACATCACAAGGCAACTGTTCTTAATATTTAAGCTTACCATTTTAATGCAGGGGAGACAACGTATTCACTATTGATCTACCGTGCATATATACAAGTTCATATATACACATATAAACATACGTTGGTTTAAAAGCACGGGTAAGAATCTTATGCTTTTTGAAAAAAGTAAAGGGTATAGTTACCCATAATTATAGTTTACATCAGGTTCTAAGAAAATGAAACATGTCTTATTTAGAATGTTCTATTTTAACCTCTAGTATGGTAATGTTCTGCTTCACTTTTAGACTGTACAGAAGTGTTTTAAGTATATATACATATTTAACGATTAGTTTCACAAATCAATAACAGGTTTCATTCCTCATTAGAACTACTGCTCTGATTTTGTAAAACACTCGGCGACAATATCTTATTGAGAATAAGAAATGAGTTTTGTTGTGTGTATTATTGATTTATTATAACATACGAGGTTGATTCATAACAACTAGACAGCGGCCAGGGAACATCGGTCAGGCACCGGCCAGGACCACATCAGTTAGGCAGCGGCCAGGGAACATCAATTATGCACCGGCCAGGGTCACATCAGTTAGGTATCGTCCAGTGGACAGCAGTTAGGTATCGTCCAGTGGACAGCAGTTAGGTATTGGCCAGTGGACAGCAGTTAGGTATCGACCAGTGGACAGTAGTTAGGAATCGTCCAGTGGACAGCAGTTAGGTATCGGCCAGTGGACAGCAGTTAGGTATCGGCCAGTGGACATCAGTTAGGCATCGGCCAGTGGACAGCAGTTAGGCATCGGCCAGTGGACAGCAGTTAAGTATCGGCCAGTGGACAGCAGTTAGGCATCGGCCAGCTGTACACCTGCAAGAGGGCATTGTGCACTTGAATAGTGGGCATCAGGCAGAATGGCATCAGGCAGGGAGTATTGGGCAAGAGGGCATGGGGTAGGTGGTTGTATTGTAAGTGATAATTTAAAAGGTGAGCATGGGTTTGGGTGCCATCGGGCAAGTGGGTATCAGGCAAGAGTGGGCAGGTGGGCATAGGATGGTCGGCTTAGGGTAGGTGGGTGTAGGGTAGGTGGACATGGATGGGTGGGCATGTGGTAGGTAGGCATAGGGTAAGTGGGCATAGAGTAGGCGGGCATAGGGAAGGTGGACATAGGGTAGGTAGGCATAGGGTAGGTAGGCATATAGTATGTAGGCATGGGGTAGGCGGGAATAAGGTATGTTGGCATGTGGCAGGCTGGCATGGGGTTGGTTAGAATAGGGCAGGTGGGCACAAGGTAGGTGACCATAGGGTGGGTGGCATTTGGTAGGTAGGCATGGGGTAGGTGGGCATCAGGCCGATGAGCATCAGACAGTTCCGCATTAAACGAAATGGCATTTTTTTAGGTGGTTGAGCATCAGGGCCCCGTTGCACAAAGACTTGTTTGCAACGATTGTTTTTTCATTTATAGACTAAATCCATTAACCCAGTTACATGACTTACAAATACAGTTGCATTGTTTAGTAAACATTGATAACACCTTTACTTTTCTGTTAAAAAAAGGATGAAAATATTGGTAGCTTGATAATTAAAAACATGTAATTTAACTTGTTGGATAAGCTGCAGTTATGAATGTAATGAAGGTGCCATGACAAGCCATACTACAACAAAATGACAAAGCTGGAAAAATCGTTGTTAAATTAATGTTCTTTACATCTTTGCCACTGAACTTAATGTTTAAAAACTAAACGAGTTTTATTATTTAATGAGCTCCCAGAGTTTCCATGGAAACGTGTACAAGTTTTGTTGTTGGGTTTTAACCATTCATGTATGTTATATCCATGTAACTTGAGAAAGTTAGTTTATAAAACATTTCACTGAAAACAAAGCCCAGAATGACAGATAAAACATAACATACAAAACAACCAAACATGTCTCCACTTGTATAAGAGTCCAGGTTTGTGCTGTTGGACTATATATATGCTATGAATCAGAGATTACAAGCCAGGGGCCTGTTTAATAAAGACGTCATGATTTTACAACGTCGTAAACCATGTCACCGGGTAAGTGGGTTCGGTCCACAAATGCCCAAAACTGTGCATTTCCCAAATAAAACACAAAAGCAATCAATAGGAGAGGTGCATACCTGTCGACTATTGTGTGTCAGGTGTGAAAAGTCGTAGTGTCTCAATCTGTATATAGTCCCTTCGGTGTTGGAAACATCCAATCCTCGCTCGCCACGATTTCAGAGTGATCCCTGTGAGGTACTGATATGGTTCTGTGTACAATTCACCTCACCTGTATTTTTTTTATAAATATTTACTATTTTCATTTTCACCAAAAATTACCTTCAACTTCAGCCGAGCATATATATGGCAGGAACAATATTATACTAACAAAATTAAGGTTTCATACCAATATATTTGTACAATGAAATAACTTCTGCTGTTGGTAATGGTACAAATATTAGGGTAGTATTTTGTGGTGTAAGCAAGGCCTTTGATAGGGTGTGGCATAAATGTTTCTTTTTGTGGAGTTAACAGGAGGCTTCTGCAATGGTTTGATAGCTACGCATCTCAAGTTATAAATGGACAGTCATCTGACAGAAGATTTATAAAAATAAAATGGAATGTATGTAATTATCATGTTGACATGCCACCTAAAAAACATTGTTCATCATGGCAGGCAATGTTATATATAAAGTGACATCTAACAAACATTTAGGTGTAGGATCACAAAATGATGCACAATGGCATCCACACATTTATAATATTATCACCAAGGTTAGTCTAAGAATGAGTTAATGTTTAGCACTGCTTGGTCAATAGTCTAAGTTAGCCTTAGACGATTTTAGATGTATCACTAATAGACAGAAACAATGTTTATAATATACATAATTCCTTTTGTTTAAATACTGTTCCAATGTTTAGGATAATTGTACTAAATATCAATAATTATTTTTAGAA
>JAULCD010268312.1:0-10180 GCA_032361085.1 Calliostoma canaliculatum | reverse complement strand
GACACATAGGGATCATTTGTTGTTTTAAACAACTAACTTGGCCAGTGTCCCAATATTTTTAATATGAGTTCCAATGGACGGTTTGGTATCTGTATAAGATACTCTGGTAAATGGATTGTGTTTAAAGTTTAAGGCTAATTTAGCTGCTGTATCGGCTTTGCTGTTGCCCATATGGCTTGGCAACCAGCATAAGACGTTTCGATATTTGATACAAAGTTATTTACAAGTTGTTAAAATATATCCCTCACTATGGGATGATTTGTGTTACAGTTTACATAGCGTGAATGCAAGATAAAAAGTTTGCGAAAGTAATTTATTTAGAATGGACAGCTGCCACTGCAAGCCCATGTTTAGATCAGTATAACCTTAAATAGGTCTAATGCCTTATAGCATTGTATTTTTAAACTTTATATGTGAGAGATGAAAGTCAGCTTATTGAATAAAATAATGATGCTAAATTTAGCCTCGGACACAAGAAGTATATTTCATCCCCCCAAAAAACTATGGATCATTATGTAGTTTACCTTTAGTGCAAAAATGCACGCAGTGTGTTTTAGATAGTGCAAATTTAAAGTTATTCTTAAACAATCAGCTGGCAGTAAACCGGTCGCCCCTCTTTGCTGTCCTGAATGCAGGTGCATCTGTTGTTGTTTATGTCCAAGCCTGTAACTTTTTTACCATTTTACCTACAAATACGCTGAATGGTGTTTGGAAAAATGAGTTCTTCAACTATCCGACCTAATTGTCCCCATTTCGTGACTAAGGACATTCGGCTGCAAAATCTCTGCATAGACAGAGTGGAGTGTTTGGGAATTCAAGGCATCCTTACCGCTAAACTGTACATAATTTTAAATTACATGTTACAGATATAATGCTTGGAAAATGCACAGTTTACATCGATTTTTGGCATTTGTAAACCAAATTCATTAACCCAGTGACATAGTTTACGACGTCGTAAAGTTATGACATCTTTGTGAAACGAGTCCTGTTGTTTAACACTTTCTCACTGAAATCGTTTTTTGTCAAGATGTAGTGTTGAATACTAGCTATATTAATACGTTTTGTTTACCGAACTTATGGCATGGTCCTTATAACCTATCATTAGACATGGTTGCGTGGTTAGTCATTTGTAGTGTATTTGTTATTTTTTGTTTTGATTAGCCTGACATAAGACTTAAAATTATTGTAGTATTTATGTAGTATTATTTATTTGTCATTAGCAACATGCTGACACCAGGGAGTTACCTCAATGTATAAATTTAGGAGTTCATGGAACTTGTTACAAAGAATTTTAGGGGTCCCAGGCTATAACTTGGGGGTCCTACTCTGACACAGTTTCTTTAAAGTATTTTCAGGGTCCCGTTACTTAAAGCGATATCAGGCTGAGTTGATCGAAAATATTTTAAAAGTAATGTCCAGTGAAGTTGTTTCCTATCATAGGAATACGACTGTCGTAGCGCAGAGGTCAATTTGGAATCGGTGCCGAATGGCACTTGTTGCAAAGCAATTTCTGCGCTACAACAATCATAAGCCAATGTTATATTTTTGCACTTACTATCAACTGGTAATTGCAAATGGTGTCAGGGTTATGGTTCATAGTGGCAGACATAAAGCCAGCAAGAACACTGACTTTGTTATTTTGTAGCGTCCCTTTTGCGTCCGGTAAATTCTTGTGGCATCATGCCATATTACAAAGAAATGAATGATTCTGTCACGTTCTGTGGTTGAGGGTCAGAACGATATGCTAGTTGGAGTGTCAATTTCCTGTGGTCAGTAAAATCCACCTTTTGACTAATCTATTAATCTCTAGTTTTAATTAGTAATGGCCAATTAATAGCATCATGTCCACTAGATGTGTTCAAATTATTAAACTTGCTGAAAAAAAATTGTAATAAAAAGCTTGCTTTTTGCTCATTTAAACTTGTCACCATGGCATTGCAGGCAAAATGATATTGTGAGAGCTGACACATACATACTTCAATTTGTTATTTTTATACATACAAACTCACCTAAAGTTTAAAGCAGTCGCCATGACGTCAAGCAATTCAATGCAGTATCCCACATATCCATCCGTGGAAGATTCCACAAAGTGCTTTCTCTGCAAATGGTAAATTATCTTCAAACTTGAACTTAAACATGTATGTTGTATGTCCAATTTTAAAAAGTAAATCAATAAAAACGTATTTACAAATTCGGAATTTAATGAAAATGCTAATATATTTGTGAAACTAAAACTTTGACAAGGCACATTGTTAGATATATTGACTGCAAATTTAATTCACAAATACTGAGAATTATTTTAGGATTTTCATTTAGGTCAATTGTTAAATAAAAGAACCTAGGATGTTTGGTTTCAGCTTATTATTTCTATTAACGATAAACGATTTGTAAATATAACAAATAATAACACCACTGACATCAAGTGTCATTTAAATACTTTAGCATTTAGCATACTGTCACAGAAAACCACTGTTGTGATCTTTTAAAATCTAATGTAAAAGCCAGATACTCAAATATTGATATTTTATGGTATTTTTGTTAAAAATCAATATTTTACCAACAATTGATAACATTACTGACATGGATTTGCTACACATATTATTTACAATTAGCACACTAGCAAATGTAAGACATTTTGACACATTTTTTGTTCTTAAATGTGAATGTTTGACTGCCTGGTGTTAAAATATTGTGATATATTGGTAATATTTGTTAAAATCATTACTTTACTCACAAATGATAACATCACTGTCAGGACATGTCAATACAGGTGTTAACATGACAATACAGGTGTTAACATGACAATAAAAGTGTTAACATGACAATAAAAGTGTTAACATGACAATAAAAGTGTTAACATGACAATAAAAGTGTTGCAAATGTAAGGCATTTTTGCGATATTTCATTATTTAATGTAAATGCCAGATTGCCTGATGTTCAAAGATGGAGATATATAGCATTTTTCTTCAGAAATAAATATTTTTCCGCAGTGTGTGAGTGATGTTATTTTGTAAATGGTAACATATTTGAAAACTATCCTTGACAACTTTCGTGGAAAAGATTAAATATGAACAATTATTACTCCCGAGACAAACATTGAAAGCATCGTGTGCTAGAGATTCAGAACGGCAAATTACATTTTTTTAAAATAGTCAAAAACTAATATGTAATTTAAATTAGTCCAAACGAAATAAATGTTGTAGTTCCGATTACATGTTTTTATAGTTAAGGGTAGGTAGGTCGGAAATTATTTTGTTTATCGAGTTATATTTTCCTGATAGCACTTTGAGGGTTAAAATTTGATGAGTGGATTTCAGCTAATATTAAAACTATGACCGTCCTGTGCTGTTAAAACCTATCCTGTAAAAAGTTGTTCAAGAGAGCTCCTGTAGGAGCTCTTTTAAACAAATTATCACAGGATAGGTTTTCAACACCCTGTATCAGTTGGAATTTAAAAACTAAAAATCTGCAAATGTTGTGATCAGCAGTTTAAGGCTTATTAAGATAAAATAGGTTTTCAGCTGCAGTAAATGATACAATGTTATTTTTTGTCATTATGATAATAAAACAATAGGGTCGGCACCCAAAATGTAGGCAAGGTCGGGAAATCGGAACCACAAACAATTTTTTGTTGGCCTTACTTGGCGACATTACTGACTCTAACAGGTCATACTCGTCAAGTGTACTCGCTTTCTAATGATCTGTATTGATAAATTTCATGCTAAGCATCATTAGTTCTATGTGACAGTTACAAGAGGAAGTTCTGGTTTTGTTTGAATTATTGCATCTATCTATTAAAAGTGTACATATTAACATCACGGACACACACTTGTGTTACAATAGTTTGTTTTTTAAATATTTTAATAACTAGCAAACCTAACATTAATTTAATATTTTTTAAGGACTTATAAGTAAATGTTTTCAGACTTGACTCATGATATCTGGGTTTTTTTCTTAATCCCCTTATCTAATCTCTTAGTAAGTTTGATATGTACAGATATAAAAATGTGACCTATGGTTATTGTTGGCTTAGTTATTTGACAAATGTCAAAATTACAGAGATATAAAAAAAATTTGTATAGATAGTTTTATCCGTTTCTACTATTTTAATACATGTGAGACAAGCATGGACAAAAATAAATCTCAGCACATTATCCACATTAGTTCTTGTTAGCATTTTAGCTCGCTTTTTTCATAAACACCTATTATATGTTTATGTTTACCTCAACTGTAGATATGATGAGTTTCCTGTTGTTTAATCCGTACTTTTGGTTTGGAAATATGTCGTGTTCTCGCTTGATTGTGTCAACAGTTTTTGCGTCTGAGAAGGACCTTCCTCCAGCTGTTGTTAGTTGCCAAATGTCAGGACCTGCTGACTAAAATAAACATATAATAAAATACACACATCATTAAGTGCCTGTACTAAATAGTGATATAATGTCCCACATAAACAAATAAAGTATTGTGTGACAGGACAGAGTTAATCAACAAGGTTATCTACCTGGAAAGTCAAGGAAATAACATTTCAATAATATTTGACAAGATACAATTAGCTGCATCATCATAATTATCATCCATTGAAATGTTCCACACAGAAAATAGTTTGTGACTTGCAACCAATCAGATTCGTTCTCTTTAATGAGTTTGTTCTTGATAAACATTGAATATAAAAATATTTTTAACAACAAAGATGTGTCGTTTGATTTCAACCACAAAGCAGTGTCTAAGTTCAAAGTATGTTAATGTTACCACATTGACAGTTGCAAAAATTACGGTTGCTTCTTAAAATGTATCTGAATGTGGAAATATGTTAAATTTATGCAATGTACATAGTGACAAACACAACTATATACTATATTTAGGATCACACTATCTATGGTGTCCTCCTAAATATAACATATAATTTGAAATACGTGGTGATTTAAATTGATTATGGCAAGTTGTACAATACCCAAACGAAGGGGTTTTGTTGGGCTTTTAATATTTCTTATACGTTTGAAACTTTACAATTGAAATTGCGGCACATAAACCCCTGTTTCTAAATGTGCATGTCACTTTAACATTCTTCATTTTACTAGCTTACCTCCGAGGACGAGATAAGCACAACATTCTCAAGGTTCTGTATGTGCAGACCGAGTCCAGGAGAACAGTGGGTGGAGCAGATCACCACCCAGTAGGAGTAGTGGCGATAATCGGTGGTCCTGTTTGACTCCCCATCAAACTGGTCCACCTCAGAATAAATATGTCAGCATACAATAAATGATCACATTTTGCTAAGTCATAGGTATTGCTGTGAGAGTCCTTGCTGAGATCTAATAATGAACGATTAATAATCAACTTCTCAAACAGATCAATATTAGAATAAACGTTATGCAAGAAAATGTACATTTGTCTGTTGTGCCACAAATATACAGACATGGTTGTAACCACCAGATGATCATCGATTTAGTAATCATTACCCACATCAGCGTGCTTTGAGTTTTGATGTGAATGTATTCGCTGTTAAAGAGGTAATTGCTAAAATAATCCATATACTAAATCTAAGTTTATCATGAGATAGCATCTATGTTTCTACTCAACTTACACAATGCATGACTTAAATGTTTTAAGTATTTGCTTAAATAAAATATGATGCCTTCGTCATTATATTTATTGCTTTTAGATAAAAGTGTACTTTTTATTATTTCACTCAAATAAATAATGATGCCGTTTCTCACTTTAAAGTTTGCTTTTCACTGATTTCTTCTAAGACTTTTGATATTATTTACCCTAAACAGATTTATTCAAAAGCTATTTTACTACCATTTTTATAATTTTGAAAGCTGTTGTTCTGTCTGCGATTAGCAGAAACTGGAGATTCGGGAAGAATTGAATGTGGAGACTGTACAGAAATGACTTGACTGTAGAAGAATCCAACCGGGACCCGAGTTCTCGCAGCAGAGTCGTGGTGGGCAGGTGCGTGCTGTCTAGATGTGTCAGTATCTGTTTCACTGTGTTTGCTGAAGTCATAGAATCGACTTGCATTATTTCTTTATTGATGTTTTGAATCATCTAAAGTTGACTTCATTTCAGAACCGATGCAAAAAGTAGTTATAAAGCATTTTTGTTTTGGGAAATACCAGTAAACTTAAATATTGAGATATATGTATATTTTTGGATAATTAGTGCATATTCATTTCACAACGTCTTTCCGACATCAAAGTTTAAATCGGCAATATTTCCTAAGTAAGAGAGAGAATAAAATAAAGGAAGGATCAAATGGTGTTATCACTGTACTTCAGTATACTAACATAAATATGACATATTATAAAATATAAAAGTAATAAAAGGCCAACACGTATTGGAATACAAAAGCAACGTCGACATAGTCGGCAGAAAAGTATAAGGATAAACATTTAATAAAACGGAAAATATTGTCATTTGAAATTATAATTTCACATTTCAAAACTAGGAAGTTAAATGCAAAACGGGTCTTACAATTTAATAAATTACCTTTGTTGCCAACGACAGTAAACCCAAGCTTACTCACTAACAATTGTGTTAAGTAAGAACAGTGACAGTGACTGTGTTTTGTGTGAAAGCAATAGGCACTATTCCTTGACAGACAACAAAACATCTCTTTGTAAAACCAACTATTTACATATTATTGTTGAATGTGTTACTGACATGAATTGACGTCATAAAGGATGATGACTTTTCTCCACTGCAGAATATCCACCATCTGCATCACAGCTCCAACCAGGTCACCTGACTCCTCTGAAGATGTCGGCACTGAATACATGTTTTTGTAAAGATGTTCATCTGGATATGAAAGGAAGGCATTCAGGCAGTTTGTGTTATATCATGATATATATTTTAATCTAAATTATTATTATTATTATTATTATTATTATCTGTAAAGCGCCTAATATCCACGCAAGAGGTGCTCAGTAGTCATCGGATACAATCTTCACCTAGTGTCAGTCTCAACTCCCTGGGGAATATACAACCCAAGCAACCTGTTATGCGCTGGAAGGTTAACATGCATTTTACACACGTCGTCTATACCAGGTACCCAGTTATACTGCTGGGTGAACAGAGGCACTTTTCAAACAAAGCCACTTGGTAAGGGTGACACCACAAGTTTTCAACCTGTGTCTTAGTGTGGGGTAGGGCAAATACCCTAGATATTCTCAGGAATCCAGTAAGCCGAACGGGTCACCCATCCAGTAAACATCCAGACACGACGTTGCTAAACTTCACCTAGACCATGCACCATCTAAAAAGGAATCTTACATATTGTTTAAAAGTAGCATACATAAGGAGCGGTTTTTATGTTGATGTACATTTTGAGAACGCTCATGTTTCGGAGCCTCCAAACAACCCAGCCACCGGTAATATGTCAGCGTGTACATACTGCACACAAGGTGTGGAAATCGCTTCATCATGTATACTACTTCAAACGTGCTTTCAGGGCGCACGAAATATTTAGGTATTTGTGTTTGCTTGTGATAATTTCACCAATGTTTATGTTGACAAGCATATATAATTTTTCTTACAGAAAACCCCCGTGGGATTTCCGGGGAGCGCCTCGGGCACTGGAAAGAATAGGACCCCAGTATCCTCATGCTTGTCGTACAAGGCGACTAAAATGAGGCAGCCTGTTTGCCGTGGGCTGCGTCCTGTAAAGGGGGAGGAAGGTAGTCTGGTGTTTAAGAGTGTGGCTAGCAGTGCTGCATCACTCAAACCACCACTTTGGCCCCGACTTCAACTTGACAGGGGGTCAGGATTGGCCCGAGTTGATCAACCGGCTGGTCAAGTCAAGCCCTTGGTGTTAACCCTTCTTTATACTTTTCGCTGTCACTCACTTCTCTCAATATTTTGAAACAGCCTTTCTCAAAAAATGGTTAACGGTTCTTTTTATATTAACACCAAGAAGGCTCATGGGCTAATCCTGTAGTTAATACTATTATAATATCAGTGCTGTATCCGTGGTGCCAATCTGTCGGAAATCCACAGGTATTTGGCACCACCGTTATGGGCACTCGGTGGCAGGTGAGGACCAGCACTGATGAATCACATTGCTTGCCACTATGGGTAATTATGGTACAAAACGACTTCGTGAGCAAGATAATTTCTTACCTGCGAATGAGGAATTCACCACTACAAATTCAACAATCAACGACAACCAACTGGCCAAGTTCGTTGGTGCTGGAAGGAAGTGCTAGTGGTGGGGGCCACCAAAGCTAAGTCCTTTCGCCATCAAAAACGGTATCAAAGGTATCGCTGGTACAGTCAAAAACATTACAAAATTCCGCTCTGGCTCTCTTCTCATAGAAGTGAGCAAGAGACAACAGTCAATCAGTCTTCTAAATGCAACTGAATTAGCTCGAGTGGTCACTCCCCACCATTCACTTAACTCGAGCAAGGACATTGTCCGAGACAGGTCACGATTTTTGGCAGAGATGGAGGAGGTCCAGTCAGGGTGTGACTCGCGTAAAGCATTTCACATTCAAGTATGGAGGTAAAACTAAATACTGATTCGATGGAGTTCAGTTCCTCTGCTCCTCCTTCATCCCTCAAAGCTGGCTATTGTCGCATTCAGGTGGAACTGTTCCTACTCCCTAGCGATGATGTATGTGCCAGAAGTTTGGGCATGGTTCTCGAGCATGTCGGAGCAATCGTACCGTCTGCCACATCTGTGGCGAATCGGACCACGAGAGCTCCACATGTGAGAGATCTCCGAAATGCCTAAACTGTAAAGGCACTCATGTGGCTTCATCAAAGTAATGTCCGACTTATCTTTGTGAATAAGAAATCCTTAAAATCAAAACAGAAAGCAATATCTCTTGCATAGTGTTTTAAAATGTATTCTACACATATCTTATTAATGATTATCATGGCGTTGCTCCAATGGAATTGCCGTGGTTTACAGGCAAATTTTAATAAAATTGGTCTCTTAGCTCAACATTATAATCCGACTGCTTTTTGTCTCCCGGAGACGCATTTGAAAGCATCTCATACACTTTAGATGAGGCAGTTTACTATGTACAATGCCTTTTCCAATGAACCTGGCAGAGCTAATCTGGCAGAAACAACAGCCTACAACTGTGTATTCAACCCTCCATATACACAGTTGTATTCATCTAAACCTAATGCAATTCCTCCACTCGGTATCCGTATGCAACAACACATTGATGATGCGGATATAGACCTTTCTTCCATTGCAAAACACAGTTTGCTTACCATTCCACCATGGCAATTTGTTAAGCCTACAGTTAATTTACAATCAACTAAACATAAAAAGCAGATACAAACAATCTTTTATTTCAACAGGAATTTAACGAACTTCGTGATCAGTTTGCTGATCACAGGGCTATATTCACTGATGGATCTAAAGATGGTCTCACAGTGGCAG
This sequence comes from Calliostoma canaliculatum, assembly GCA_032361085.1. NCBI lineage: Eukaryota > Metazoa > Mollusca > Gastropoda > Trochida > Calliostomatidae > Calliostoma > Calliostoma canaliculatum. Next base: position 783 of record JAULCD010268312.1, on the reverse strand, counting down.
CTGCAACTGTCACTCCATCTAAGAGAAGAACTTCCAGGCTGCATGATGGCAGCTCCATATTCACTGCGGAGGCTAAGGCTTCTTTCTCTTCAACACATTAAATATATCTACCCATCCTAAATACATTATTTTCTCAGATTCACTATCATGCCTTCAGGCAATTAAAAATTGTAAATCAGATCATACCATTGTGAGGGATATTTTAACTATCCATGAATCACTTTGTCTTGCCCAATACGACATCGTCTTTTGCTAGTTGCAAAGCCACACAGGCATCAGAGGCAACAGCAAAGCCGATACAGCAGCTAAATCAGCCTTAAACTTTGATCACATTTCATCTACTAAAGTTCCGTATACAGATAGCAAACCGGCCATCAGAACTTGTATTAAGCAGGATTGGCAGTCCCGCTGGGACCAACAACAACAAAACAAACTCAAGGAAACCCAGTCTGTTCTTGGCTATAATTCTCTTTCTCAATTTTCCCACCATGAAGCTGCTGTCCTGCAACGTTGTCGTATTGGTCACTCACATTATACCTATTGTTACCTTTTGAAAAAGTGAAGATCCTCCAATCTGCATTCCCTGCCAGTGTCCACTTACAATCAAGCACATTCTTCTGGAATGTTGGGACACTAGCCAAATTATGGATCTTTTTTTTATAAATCACAAAGTATAAATCATCTTTTTTAGCCACATTAGGGGTGTAACAATTTTAGACTTTCTAAAAGAAATTAAAATTAAAGATATAATTTATACACATTTTAAAAAATTTTCGTAGCACT
>JAULCD010268201.1:0-10181 GCA_032361085.1 Calliostoma canaliculatum | reverse complement strand
CTGGTGTATTATGTATGATGTAATGTGGTGTATGTCTGGTGTATTATGTATGATGTAATGTGGTGTCGTGTATGTCTTGTGTATTATGTATAATGTAATGTGGTGTATGTCTGGTGTATTATGTATGATGTAATGTGGTGTATGTCTGGTGTATTATGTATGATGTAATGTGGTGTCGTGTATGTCTTGTGTATTATGTATAATGTAATGTGGTGTATGTCTGGTGTATTATGTATGATGTAATGTGGTGTATGTCTGGTGTATTATGTATGATGTAATGTGGTGTCGTGTATGTCTGGTGTATTATGTATGATATAATGTGGTGTTGTGTATGTCTTGTGTATTATGTATGATGTAATCTAATGTGGTGTTGTGTGGTATATTGTGTATAATGTAATGTAATGTGGTGTAGTGTATGTCTGGTGTATTGATCTCTTTCAAAATTATAAAACTGTATTAATATACAAGACATATATTTAAAGGTTTTTAAAAATGATTCATGAATGTTAAAAAGTTACAAACATAGTCAATTACCAAGATTTCATGTTTGATGCTATTTATGTTGTAAAATAAATGTGTCGATGCATTGAACCTCAATTCAGAATACACATGATGGTCCAGTCTTTTGGACGGATTGAATTGTAAAAATAATAAAATAAGGCCAAATGTAATTTGTTTTTAGTATACCAATGAGTCTTCTATAATGATGTGTCTGTTCACTGGAGAATACAAGTGAATGTTTTTTAAACAAACACAAACTGATCAGTTTTGATTTTTTTTTAAATGGTATGCTCTTGGAGTAGCGACATGGTGCTTTACTTTCATTCACTAAGAGAAATATACATAAATATGCTCCACTTTCGATAGATCTACCAAGGAGACGCAAATAACACTGTCAGTGAATCTACCTGGGTAGGAGATGCAGATATCACTCTCATTGAATCTACTAGGTAGGAGACGCAGATAACACTTTAGTGAATCTACCTGGGTAGGAGTAGCAGATAACACTGTCAGTGAATCTACCTGGGTAGGAGATGCAGATAACACTCTCAATAAATCTACCTAGGTAGGAGATGCAGATAACACTTTAGTGAATCTACCTAGGTAGGAGACGCAGATAACACTTTAGTGAATCTACCTGGGTGGGAGGTGCAGATAACACTGTCAGTGAATTTACCTGGGTAAAAAATGAAGATAACACTGTCAGTGAATCTACCTGGGTAGGAGATGCAGATAACACTGTTAGTGAATCTACCTGGGTAGGAGATGCAGATAACACTGTCAGTGAATCTACCTGGGTAGGAGATGCAGATAACACTCTCAATGAATCTACCTGGGTAGGAGATGCAAATAACACTGACAATGAATCTACCTGGGTAGGAGATGCAGATAACACTGTCAGTGAATCTACCTGGGTAGGAGGTACAGATAACACTCTCAATGAATTTACCTGGGTAGGAGATGCAGATAACACTGTCAGTGAATCTACCTGAGGTGCAGATAACACTCTCAATGAATCTACCTGGGTAGGAGACGCAGATAACACTCGTCACTCATGACTACGACCTTGTGTTTAGGAGGATTATGTCCATCTTTATAGCCCACTTCTTGAGATGAGTATGAAGGTCACTTAGCTTTTTAAACAAACAATGCATGATGGGTATGTAAGGTGGAAACCACTTGTCAAGCATCATTGTTTACTCGTGCTAAGCAGGTCTTACATTAAGCATTTAAAAGGCTGTGGGAACTAACAAAAGTTATGGATGCAAATTGGACTATTTGTACATAATTTTGAGGTTATAAGAATGTATAAGAAGGGTTAATTTGACTTTGTATATAAATGTGTTTGTGTGTATATATATATGAACATGAGTAAGGCTGACAAGTGTTCAGCAACATGATTAACTCTTAAAGTGCTGAACCCAAAACATGTCAATTTCATTGTCCAAACTAACTAAATAGGCTATTGAAAACCTTAGCTCCAAAAGATATACTCACCCCAGTTCAGCACTTTAAGGGTCCATAAGCATAATAAAAAAAGGCAACAAACATAGTTCTTGAACAGGTTTCAACAATACACTCAGTGAAATAGTTGAAACATGAAGCAGAACTATGTTTGTTGTTAGTTCTATGAATTATAATAAGTGCATATAAAATCATTTTCCATATAATATTCTTGCAAAATGAGTGGGCATTCAGTGTCTGGTGTAACATAAATAAGCTGTTTAAAATCTATCCTGCAATTTAAAAAAAAAGAGTTTATGGACAGGACAGGACAGGTGCAATAAGGTGCACTAAGGTGCACTAAGGTGCACTAAAATACGTGAATTCAGTTTACAAATGCTAAAATTGTTTTACTGTGCATTTTGAATTGTAAAATTTACAGTGATGGAACCAAATCCATAAGCCCAGTGGGGGGCAACTTTAATTCCTAGAAAAATAAATTTTGTGATTCAAGGCCCCGTTCCTCAAAGCAATTTTAGGCTAAGTTGATCATAAGTGCTTAAATATAACATTGGCTTACAACTGTCATAGCGCAGAGTTTGCTTTGGAACAGGTGCCATTTGGCACCGGTTCCAAATCAATTTCTGCGCTACGAGTCGTTTCCTATGATGAGAAACATCTCCTATGGAATTTGTTTTAAAAATCACTTAGGATCAACTTAATACTAAGATCGCTTCAAGGAAAGGGCGCCAGATTAACTTGTGTGCAAAGTGACGAGTTTAATCACCCCTTGTTTCTGTAATTTTTGGCTGTATCAGCAATAGAAAAAGTCAGACAAGTGAACAAACATGCTTCAACATGCATCACAAGAAAAAATGTACAGAAATTATTCAGTGGGTTTTCTTTGGTTTGAGGAGATTTCCGCTGAATAATTTCTATACATTTTTTCCAGTGTATTCAAAATGTTCAAACTGTTTTCATTTTTACTTTTGATCTGAATTAATGAATATGTTTTGCAACTTTATGCATGGACATATAGTTTTATTTTTTTTAAAGGTACAGCATTTCAAGATGGAAGATTGTCATATTTTTTCTGACTCCCTTCAAATAAAAGGCTGGTCTCCAATATGCATATCAACAGTAGATAATGCAATCTAACTTCAACACCATGTCAAATAAAACATGTTACAAACACACAAAAACAAACAATATTGATAAAACAATAGGAATAATAATAATTATTAACCCTTAAAGAGCTAGCTGCATCATATGTTCAGTTTATATGTTGAAAACTTAATCAAACCTAAGACTGTTAAAAAAAACTATCCTGCGGTAATCTGTTCAAAGAGTTTGCTTCTTGAAGCTTTTTTCAAATAAATTATAACAGGATAGGATATCAACAACACAAAGTGGTCAGTTTTAATTTCTATTGAAATCAACACAGCACTTTAAAAATTAAAACATGGTTTTTTGAGTAAAAAGGTTGTTTTAATACTTACATTAAGACGTAGAATGCTAATACTTATGTACTCATCTTCATAAAATGAACCATTGAAAATGAAGTGAGATTTTGTAAACATAATACCGCTGGCCAACTACCTCCCCTGAAACTATCCCCATTCTTATTTGAGACTGTGTGCCCTGGGAGGGGGGAGGCACATCCGATGGCTGGATACTCAGAAGTAGTGTAATAATAACTAACCCAAAAATATGATAACGATCGTGAAGCTGGCACCCCCAGACTGTAACAATGTTGTTAACAAAACTCCACTGTTAGGGTTTATAGTAACAACCCAGAGTAGAATTTGAAATAACCACACGATTACTAAGTAACCATACATAACGAACGATAGATCTGACATCAGGGGGAACAGGACAAAACAAGTCAACTGCAAAACGGAAACAGATAAATTGTCCGAAATGGCACCACTTTGGTAAGAAATTACCGAGGTGGATAATTGTGTGATTTGGACAATAAAAATTACGAAAAGTAAAGAAGTGTGTGTGAAATATTTTATACAAAATAAAACAAATATTGTTACTATTATGAGATGAAATATTTTGGTTTGCAACTTCTTTTATTATAACTACAACAATTCTGGGCTATTTCTTGCCTCTTCATCGAAGGGACAAGAATTTGTTCGAGTTTCAGGGATGAATACGTAAATATTAGCATACTGTTTTTTGGTGAGGTGAGATAAAACATAATATTTTTGTCATACAGTTATAATGTATTACAAGTATAATTATTTTACAACACATATAATGCCAATTATTTGGTTTTACACCTATCGTCATGTATAAAATTGTTTCTATGGTTACCCATTTCCATATATATTTTGATGCGAATCACGTAATTCCAGTAAATGACATGTATATTGCACACAATACTGACTGCCTGAGTGACAGCTAATGTGACAGAAACCAGGTCACAACAGATTTTGGACTATATTTTACTTTTTAAAATACGTATATGAATTTCATATTTCAGCAGAATAGAAAACAAAAACAAAAACAAGAAGATGAAGTTGACAATTTCCCGCAACTTGGTTCTGTTCATAAAACAATAGGCTACAAATTCTAAGAGTAATTATTTTACACCAAATGACAATTGTTTACATCTGCCAATTCACGTGAATGCACTAAAAATACTACATAGGCTGCACATGAAACAAAATGAATTATCTGCCATAAAAGTAACAAAAATATTTTTCACTTACAATTTAGTTCATGTAACTTTTAAATTTGCCAAAAGGTGCATCTACACAAAGTGGCAAAGACAAATACCAAGGACCCGTTCCTCAAAGCGATCTTAGGCTGAGTGGATCGTCAGTGATTTTTTAAACATTATCCTGTAGTTGTTTCTTATCATAGGCCTATGACTGTCATAGCGCAGAGATCGCTTTAGAACCGGTGCTGAATGGCACCGGTTCCATAAGATCTCTGTGCTACGAAAGTCGTAAGCCAATTTCATATTTTAGCACTTACGATCAACTTCGCTTTGAGTAACAGGGCCGAGGTTTTATGAAGATAGTTCAAGTAGTTTTAGAGTTTTGCTCTGAACAAATATACCACCTCAGGACATAATGTGTTGAAATTACAAAGGGATTGATTTTCAACAGTCAATTTAGCTTTAAATTTTGACACTGAAACTGACCAATGATAGGCTTAGTACTTTAAGGGTTAAGATTTGAATTTTGACACTGAAATGAAAAATAAATACCACAACAGCTCTAAAATGTTAATCGTTTGTCAAACAAGGATATCGTAGTAAGAATCTCTATTATCTAACTGCCTGAACAAGGATATCGTAATAAAAATCTCCATTATCTAACTGCCTAAACAAGGATATCGTTATAAGAATCATCGATATCTAACTGCCTGAACAAGGATATCATTATAAGAATCTCCGATATCTAACTGCCTGAACAAGAATATCATAATAAGAATCCCCAATATCTAACTGCCTGAACAAGGATATCGTAATAAGAATCTCCATTATCTAACTGCCTGAACAAGGATATCGTAATAAGAATCTCCATTATCTAACTGTCTGAACAAGGATATTGTAATAAGAAACTCCATTATCTAACTGCCTGAACAAGGATATCGTAATAAGAATATCCATTATCTAACTGCCTGAACAAGGATATCGTAATAAGAAACTCCATTATCTAACTGCCTGAACAAAGGATATCGTAATAAGAATCTCCATTATCTAACTGCCTACAACATCTTTTTATACTAAGTGAATTACAGAATGTGATTATTAATCTCACTTTGTATTGTATTAAACTACATTTCAAGATTTAAGAATGCCCATGAGAACAATTCAGAATGACAATTAAATGTCCAGAATTTAAAAAACATGACATCAAAATCCACTGTTCTCATTTACTTTTGAGATTTCCTCCTGAATGTGTGTGAGACTTGCATTTGATGCTGGAATCTCTGGTGCTATGAAGTGCAGAGGTCGCGGCACACGACAAAGATGGTCGACGTCCAGGGTCACCGTGCTTTGTGCATCGTCTGGGATGACTGGTGACCTGTAGTGGTGGTATGTTTGCTCAGGGTCAGGTCGAGATGGATCGCAGGGGACTGAATTCGGCTTGAAACCTACTGTATCTGAAGAAAACTCAAAGTTACAGTTGCCACAACATGGATCAGTTGACCCGGAATAATAACCACTGGAATAGGCCTTTTCCACTTGTTCTGGCCGAGTTGACAAACCGGCGTCATAATGCTGATGCAGAGGATTAGGAAATATGTGATCACTGGGATCATACTGACTAGGGAATGCGATTTCGCTACCCGGGCAACTGTCCATGACGCTGAATCGCTGACACATCATTGGGTCAGTTTCCCGACAGTCCTCATCCTTCATCCAGACTTCATCATCCTCATCCAGGAACTCCCGGTTGTACAACTGGTGAATCTGCATCCGCAAGTCCCGGGTTTCACTTGAGTTTGGCACACTCAAATTCTGCGCTTCTCCATTTGTTAATTTGTAAACAATAGTATCAAAACTGTCAACGTAAAGTCTGTTCTGTTCTTCTTTGACCAAACTGATGAGATCATCTTGACTGTACCTTTTAACTGAGTTAGGTTCATCAAAAGTTACATAAATAGAAACAAGAGCCTGGCCAGCAGAATTCAACTCATTTAATCTTTCCAATGCATAGCGACAGACTTGGCCAAACAGACTTTTCTCAGCAGAGCTTTTCTTTCCTCTGCACAATTGGTCTAGAGTTTTGGAGTAGTACACAAGGACTGTGCTGTTTTTCAGTTGTTCATTAACCCACTCACGCATGTTGTGCTTTATGAGCACATGTTGATCCTCATACGAGTAGACTTTCAGTCCGTAGTTGGCATGCAGAAGACGTATGTGCAGCTCCACCACCCGTTCATATGTTAGACTTTCAGGGTAATAAATAGGAAATATCTTCTCCCCATCCTCTGAAAAGCAGAAAGTACCAGCTTAGTTAACTCACAGTTCACTTTTTGAGTGCGGAGCAAAACATTTGCTCATTTTAGTTTTCAAATTCGAACTAAAACAGGCTGTTGAATACCTATCCTGTGATAATTTGTTTAAAAGAGCTCCTACAGGAGCTCCTTTAAACAAATTATCACAGGATAGGTTTTCAACAGCCCAAGGTGGTCACAGTTTAAAGATTGAAATCAACTCAGCAATTTAAGGGCTATCATTTGTCTTCTTACAGTGAAAACATTGCAAATTAAATATTTCAGCTGTATTGTGGGTTACATAGCAAGAGAACAGATGAGATAATCACTAAAAACAAGCCAGTTTAAATTTTGAAAGGTCCGCAATGATATTGTAGCTGAAATTATGGATATTATAAAGGGAGATAACTCTATTTATACGTTTTCATTGTTTTTATCTCGACTTGTCATGAAGTAAGAAAAGACTTACTCAAATGATCCTAAGTTAACCAAGCAGGAGGATAATGGTTATAATGGGTAGACTTTATAGGAATAGATTATTGTTTATGTAAGGACCATATTGTGTGTTAACTTGTTCATTTTTTTCAAGGTGAGTAATGATTTCATTAAGAGCTGTACAGAGGGGTGTGCACCTCCCTTTACATATGTATGTACAGTAAGGTTTTATGTTTTAAGTTTAACAAGAGAAGATGTTTACTTTGATTGGAATGTAAAAATGCCTCAAAGAAAGACCCAAATATTTTACATCAGTCTGAAAGTGAAAACTCCAATATTTATAACCCTTAGAGAAAGGATTTTGAACAGCACAAAGTGATCATTGTTTTAATCATTACCAGGGTTAGAAATTCTTCTTATTTGAGTGCCGAATGCACAGTTTAATTCAATATGGCACAGGTAAAATTACTCTGCTGTGGGGCAATGGCACACCTAAACATTTAACTTGCCTTATTAATTTCTAATTGTACCACAATCACAATCACAATAACAAAATGTTGACTTTTTAACATGTAGAAGAATAAAGATTATAGCTTCTGCTGTGCAGTGTAGTTTTGGTTCTTGTTTATAACTAATAGATAGGAATGTTTGCTAAAACTCCTGACATAGTAATGGAAGTCCTATTTCATACCTAAAAAAACCCACAGCAAGAAATATTTCCTAAAGATTTTCATTCTTCATTTATAACAATGAAATTTAATGGCACACTTGAATTTCATAGGGTACAACTACATTTGAGTTTAAGTGCCTTTGGCACACTTTGGAAAAAAATCATTTCTACCCCTGCTTACAGTGCTGAACTGGGGGTTACCACTTGCACTGTTGAAAAGCTTCCCTGTAATAATTTGTGTAAAAGAGCTCCTATATGAATTCTTTTGCACAAATTATTACAGAAAAGCTTCTCAACAGTCTATTTAGGTTGGAGTTTGGACATCGAATTGTGGATACGGGTTAAGTCCTGCTTGTATCAGTTAAGCACTCTACGGGTCAATCCTCAAAAGGGTCGCTGCCACTTACGTGTATTGTTGACAATGGGGGGGTTGGCAGGGGCAGATGTTTTCCAACAGAAAACGTATTTCTCCAGAACTGGCAGGATCGCTGGGAAATACATTTATAACTCTATGAACATCAATTGTTTGGATGGCATTCAGAATAGATAAGAACAATATTTTGGGATGTCACCTTAGAAATGTGATTACAATGTATACCAAAGAAATTAACCAAAGAAATTCACTAATTTCACAGCATAAGTAAAGAAGTTTTCAAAACACAGTCTCTATTCTACCTGTGCATAAAATATCATTTTCATCTATTTACTTGTGATGCATTACCCTGAAAATATGCCTGAAATATAACAGAAAAGTAGGAGAGATACACACACCTGATTTGTGGTACCAGAAGAGTATGATGGACACTATGAGTAGACAGAGGAGCAGGAGAGAGATGAGAAGCACGGGGATGATGTCTGGACTTGGAGATGTTGCCTTGATCACCATTACTGTGGTTGTCTCCACACCTAGAAACAAGAGCTCAACTGATTGTCTGTGCTTCAAGCATGATATATACACCTAGAAACAAGAGATCAACTGATTGTCTGTGCTTCAAGCATAATATATACTGTATTACACCTAGAAACAAGAGATCAACTGATTGTCTGTGCTTCAAGCATGATATATACACCTGGAAACAAGAGCTCAACTGATTGTCTGTGCTTCAAGCATGATATATACACCTAGAAACAAGAGCTCAACTGATTGTCTGTGCTTCAAGCATGATATATACACCTGCAACTAGTAAAAGTCATTTTTACTTTGTTTTTGGTGCAAATAATGTATTTTTTTTCTCAAAAGTCACTATTTTAAAATAAAATTCATCAGTATACTTCAAACTCATGATGTTTCCTCTGTGATTAGTGTCCCTTTTAAGCAGTGAACAACACAATAGACACACATACATAAAAGAAATTTTTCGGTAGATTGCAACAAAGTTGACTCATTCATATAAATATGGGTAGCGCCTAATTAAATTCAAGGTGTATATATTATAACATATTATGTATATTACCTGCAGAAGCTCTTTTAAACAAATTACCACTGGATATGTTATAACAGCCAATTTAAGTTTGAACTTTGACATTATCCCTTAGCGTGCGGCATTAATCTGGGCTTGCCCCCGCTCATGGCGCATCCCGGATGCTGGTATGAGTCGAACAAAACAAGCCAGCGTGACCCGAAAGGCTCTCGCGGTGCGATGTGGCTTGTTTGGACTCAAAATATTTTTTTTTTAAATTGGGTTTATCTACGTTGGACTTTTTCGTTTTTATGAACGAAATTTCACTTACAAAACAAGTGCCTGTCATGAAATGTGTATTTTTATAAGATAATATATGAAAAACGACTTGTTTGCAATACATATTTTTTACTGCAAGATATTCGTATTTTCTCTTCCTAAAACAATTTAATTTTGTTTGATATATTCGAAGAGTTAGTTTGTTTCTTACATTTTTATTTGACTTTTTGTGAAAGAAAATTAGAAGTTTTATGTTCGTAATAAAGTTTATGAATAAGATATGTCGCCAGAGAACATCACGTTTCGCAGGCATATCGCACTAAGGAAAGTATGCGTATCTCGTCAGAGTGACGTCAGGGTAACATGTGTACAAATGGCCGTCGACTATCTTGGAATATTCGTTAAAAAATTCATGATAAATTGGTGTTTTACTCGTTTTTTATAAGGTAAGAAATTTTAAGTAATTGCTGTTGATAAATGTGTCATTATAT
>JAULCD010268090.1:0-10181 GCA_032361085.1 Calliostoma canaliculatum | reverse complement strand
ACAAAATTTCAAAGTTTCTAGCATTGATCGGTCCCTTGCACTGCATTGACTATATTACGTCGATTTTACATAAACAATACAATGATTAAAGCAACTCTCTCTGTCAAGTGTAAACAAATCACGAGAAAGGTTTAGAGAACAAACTAAAAAATCACAGCCACACGGATCTCATGAAAATAGGTAATCAGCGATTCTAAGTTCTAAGTACAGTTTACTTTTTGTGAATCTGGTAACAAATAAGATAAGAGGGGTTAAAACACTAATAATGAACAACTCAATGAATCATCTTCACTGATTACAATTTTCACAGCTTCAGTCAACTACATTAACATTTACAGTGCTGAACTTGGGTGAATATAACTCAAAACTGTTACCACCTTGTGCTGTTAAAAACATTTTCTTTAATTAGTTGAATAAAAGAGCTCCATTGAATAGGAGCCATTGTATCCAACTCTTGAGTTCAGCACTTAAAGGGTTATTACTAATTATCCATTCAGATCAACACTTCGACATGAAGGTATCATTGACTAAATGATTCAAAAATAAAATGTACTCACTCAAGCATACTATAGATACGTAAGTAAAGAAATCACTTCGACTGATTTAAACGAGGGTATTTAATAACAATCTAATTAGCTACTCAGCGATGACTGATACACCATTAATTACATGAGCTATTTAAACACTCAGTTAAGACGCGATTGTCAACAAAACATAAGTCGAGGATCAATACAGAAACAGAAGATAAACTAAATCAGACCCCGTTAATTCGATACCCGTCTTAATTCCATGCCCCCGTTAATCTGATACCCTAGTTAATCGAACATACAATTTGGGGCTTATTTAGTCATTGTCCTTTTATCTAACTACATGGCTAAAACACACGACACACAACGATTGATGTCTTGCGCTAAATTCAGAATTTCTCTTCGATTCTAAGATTCTAAGGTATGCAGTAGAGAACAACTCTTCCGAACAAACAAAAACAAATCGATATAATTATATCAGCGTTATACTGGCATAATAGGCCGACATGAGCATTAGAACGTTTTACAAACTATAGTCTTCACCGAAAAATAAATTTGGTCCCCCTGATTAAATGTCTAGGGCCCTGTTCCTCAAAGCGATCTTAAACTAAGTTGATCGTAAGTGATTTTTGAAACAATTGCCTTCGATTTGTTTTCTTTTCATAGGCTGTTGTAGCACAGAAATCGATTTGGAACTGGTGCCAAATATCACCTGTTTCAAAGCGTTTTCTTTTCCGCGACGGTCATAAGCAATTATTAGTTAAGTGTTTCCAATCAACTTAGCTTAAGATCGAGTTGAAGAACTGGACCAGGGGCGTTATTTCAAGAATATGCATTGCACAACCTTAAACCTTCTACACAATTAAGGCCAATTGACCAGTGAACATTTTTTTAATTCAAAACTCACAATTTAGCAAGTTAACCACTCAAATTAACCACTTAACCTCTCAAATTAACCACTTGACCACTCAAATTAACCACTTGACCACTCAAAGTAACCACTTGACCACTCAAATTAATCACTTGACCACTCAAAGTAACCACTTGACCACTCAAAGTAATCACTTGACCACTCAAATTAACCAATTAACCTATCCAATTAACCACTTGACCACTTAAAGTAACCACTTGACCACTGAAATTAACCAAATGACCACTCAGAGTTCAGCCATTTGTCCAATGAAACGTGAGCCATTTGACCATTTACATTCAACTGAAAACTGACCACAACCCAAATTGAACAACAACTTCCTATAACTACTCAACATTCACCCATTTGGCAATTAGTAAATCAAACCGTTTATTTGACAATACAAATTTAGCTAAATGACTTCTTAAATTTTAGCCACTAAACCTCAACTACTTAATCACTTAAATTCAATCACTTGATAACGCAAAATTCAACTACTTGGCAATTGCAATATCACCCCCTCCCTTAACCATTTAAATTAAACCACTTGACCACTGAAATTACATGAATACTAACAAAAACAAGTTGACCCCTCAACATCAAACCACGTAATAACTTAATCCACCTAAGTTCACGACTCAAAATTTAAACACTTGATCACTCAAATTAAATCACCTTTTATAACTCAGCTACTTGATCACTTAAATTCAACACACTTGATTACTCAGAATTTCAGCATGTTATCCACTCACAGTTATCCATTTGAACCTTAACCACTTTACCACTCCAATTTAACAGATTGACCACTTACAATTTTACCAATTAAACACTCAAATTAAACCACGTGTCCACTTAAACTTAACTCCGTGACCAGACATAACCTATGCAAATTCAACCACTTGACCACTCAAATTCAGCCACTTAACTACTCAAATTCAACCACTTGTCCATTCAAATTCAGACCCTTCACAACTCAAAATGAAACAACCTGACCACCACAACAACAATAACAACAATAGCAATACTAATAAGAGCAGCAAAATTGGGTTCAGGTTATATTTTCTATAAAGTAAAAAGTAGTAGTCAAAACATCATGACCTATCCTGTAGCTTCATTAACTTAATTTAACTCGCATATTTTCCAATCTTGCTAGACTTTACCTAAGCCTGTTTTGAGGTTTCAAAATACATTGAATAAAAGCTCAACTGCAGAGAATGATTTACTGATATAAAATGTCAACTTTAAATTATTTATTGCAATTTCTAAGACGTGCGTTCTTCTTGTCAATACAAACATATACGTCAGCTGTGTCTGGGAATTTGTCTGAGTCACCGAGACCAGTTTACAATACTGTGACGCTGTGACCTGTCAAATAAAATACACGATGTAAAGTACAACGTTTACAAAGATGTAACATTTGTAAACTGTTCCCTAAATACATATTTACAATTGTTTTTTGAGTTTTTAAAACCTCAAATGCAAGGGAGATCCACCGGTTAGAAATATTAACGATTAATTATGTATTATGATATTGCTAACATATTTTCAACACAAAATATACGTCTAGCTATGTCTGGGAATTCACTGGGTCTACAAGACCGGTTTACAATGTTGCACAGTTTACAAAGATGATATATTTAAAAATGTTTGCAAAATCCATATTCACAATTGTTAAAATTTACAATAAACCTTGCAAGAAATAAATTGCAAGGTTCTTTGTCAGTGTTATTGATTTTTACCTTTGTCAATCTCTGTTGCATTGGAAGTAGACTGAACTGATGTACAAAAGAAACACTACTACTTAAAAAATGGCATTACTAAAAAGACAAACGTCTGCTTCAAACCGCAACACTTGACAACACATTGTCTAAACGCCAAAATGGCTTCTTCGCCCGGACATTGGGAATCTAACACATGCTTTTAATCACTTTTAATAAATACATTTTTTACGTTATTTCAAGCAGAGTTTAAAAAATTGCATGCTCAATAGATATAAAACCAATGCAGATGTTTCGTCAGACACCAATTATGTTGAAAAAAACTAACAGAATGTCATGATTAACTTTGCAACAATGAGAACGAGCCACCTAAATGATCGAAAAGGGAACCTTGCACACCCACGTTGCAAGAACACTTGTTTGTCACTGTATCACTGTTACTAGATTCATGCAGCGATATCCTCAGACAGGACAGAGCTCAGACTGTTCAAGATTAGGCAGACCGAAAGTCACAACGCCTAAGGACGAACGCTATATCCGCATGCTGCATTTCAGAAACCGCTTCCTGGCGGTGACGTCATCAGTGGCATATGTCTTGGGTTACCATGTAAGTGGATACAAAGTAGCCAGACAACTAAGGTTCTATAGAATTTGGGCTTACATACCTTTCTGAGGACAGAAGTTGACAGTCCAACATCGTCGACAGTGACTGAGATGGAGCCGGACAATCTTGTGGTGACAGCGGCATGATTGGCAGAGGGTGTGACAGCCAGAAGTTAAACTAGTGCAGTTTTAATGAATTTGATAACTCCCCATGCCATTGTTAAAATAAATATACTACTCAAAACAAGTTAAAGAACACCTAAATAAGTTATCGAAATCACTCGAAAAATAAATCGTTGACACAGGAACAACACTGACTGGGAAAGATAAGTATTTCATCATTACATTCCATTGTCGAAGGAAACGCTGGCATACAGCAGACTGGAGTAAAACAATGTGAACTGCAGGTACCCTGTAAATCAAAAGTCACACACTACAGTTCAGGATAATCCTGTTCCTTCAATATCGGGTATGCCCACCCCTGGAAGCAATACAGTCCTGACATCTTCTGCGCATAGATCGGACAAGCTGCTGCAGTGTTGCTTGTGGAATTGCTTGCCATTCCTAATGAAGAAATCCTAACAGTTGCTGGATGTTAACAGAAAGTGGATGGTTAGCTTGAACATATTTTCCCAAGGCATCCCAACGATGTTCAATGGGTGCCAGATCTGGCGATTGAGCTGCAAACAAAATCGCGACTCGTTTGTAAACAGTACACGAGACCATTGCTGTCTAATCTATTGCACATGTTTTCAACACCAAGCCAGACGCGCTGTTCTGTGAACTAGAAGTAAAGGTGGTCTCACTGTTTGTCATCAACTTCTCAAGTTTGCAGCTCGTAAACGGTCACGCACCGTCTGATCACTGACGACAATGTTATTTACTGCCCTTACCTGTAACCTGAGATTGTTTGCTGTTGATGTACGCTGCCTGAGTACTTGGAGAACCAGGTATTGGTCATCACGTTTCCGACAACATTGTCAAAGAGACCGATTTTGGCTCTTTACGAATTTCTTTCACCTGGCCGACAACACTGCTAGTGCTCCGAGAAATCACGAGAATTACAAACCCCTAAACAAACTTGGTATCAACAAGTTTCAACCTATCGGAAAGAAGTGTCGAGTTACGGGCGAGAATATGAAGAAGCCTGCTGTGATCAATGCCTATGATAAATACATGGGTGGAGTTGACAGAATCGACCACACTATTCACTGCCAAGACAATAAAATGGTTAAAATGTCTGTTTCTTCAGATGATGAACGTATGTCTTGTGAACTCTTACATTTTGTACAAGAAGTAACTGGTGACAAAAAATGTTGCCGATAATGTACAGAGGTGATATTGTAAAGTTGCTGATTAGGTCAGTGACATTGAACAAAGTAGTTGGCTTTCAACAACGTGCAGTACGGCACCGCTGCAACAGCAATGACGATTCATGTTTTCATCTTTAAGAAAAACACTTTATTAAAAAAAATAAGGCTACAGGTGTAAATGTCACAAGCACAGTTTGGGTTTGTTGTCCAGCAACATACAGCCTTTCCTGACGGACCAGCAAGGAAACGAAAAAGTTTTGGACATGAATCTTCTTACGAGTGCGACACTTGTCAAACGTCGTTGTGTGTAGACCCATGCTTCAAACTTTATCACACTATGCAGGAATGTGAGAATGAATATCTTTGACTAAAGTGTGAAGGCAACGTTGTTGACGAAGCTGCGCAGCAAGACGGCTTAACTAGAGCTTGATTCTGTGATCATTGTCGACAACGTTGCCGTGAGCAACTTTCCTTCTTGAACTTGAAAAATAATTAAATAATTATGAACTATTTATGTACTCCTCGTTCTTCTTGGTTGTGGCCGACGTCATTGGCAAATGTCTTCTTTCTGGACTGTCGGTAATGGCGACGGCAAACATTCGCATCTCATCGAGACCTTCTCTGCTTTTGCCAGAGCGAGTCAGTCTGATGTCGCAGCTTCCAATACTGTTCGAGCCACAGGTCGGCGCTGAAAGTTGGCCGATATTGTGATGAAAAGATTGTTTTCTATCTTATACCATTACTTTTATGCGAGTAAACTGTCCAAAAATATGTGCCAAATTTTAAACAAGTATTATATTGTATGTAAAATGCCTAAAAATCGCCCGGATTATTTTATGATGCTACGCCATCACATGATGTTTTAAAATTAAATAACTTTATTTTTTCAAATACAAGCAACTTTTCTCAGTTTTTATTTCCAACTGGTGTGCGCCAAGCAAACTTGTTAAAAAATTTAGTTTAAATTTAATAAATTTGAGAATATCCAGAAAAGCCATGTCAAAAGTGCACAAAATATTATTAAAATCGTCCAGAATTTCCTCAAAATGGCCATCACAGGGCCGGTTTATCAATTTTCTATCGATTTCATCAATAATTCGATCAATAATCATACTGCTTGAATTAGTGAGTGAGTTATGTTTTAAAGCCGCTTTCAACAATTGTTCAGTTATATTGCTGCGGCGGCGGCGGCGGCGGCGGCAGGGTTTATGACAGGAGGAAAGTCTGCATCACCAATGTAGTTATGTGCTGGTTAAATGAATATCGAAATGAAGTTCCAGAAAGATTCTCAAGTAACTTTATTGTTGAAGCGTTACATTTGGTAATTTCCACCAATGTATTTAACTTTAACGGAAAATTCTATGCACAGCGAAAAGGTGTGGCCATGGGAACCAAAACTGCACCCACATATATGACTCTGGTGTTAGAATATCTTGAAAATATATTTTATAAAAGGGTCAAGCAAGAAACTGCTGAAAACTTACAAAAACATGTTGAAACCTTTTGGAAAAGGATTCGCGACAATCGTTTTATTCCGCTAAAAGGAAATAGTATTTATCATATAATGAGTTGTGTTCTCAATCTGATAAAAACAATCAGATAATTACGGTATCATATAATGTGATAAATATGCAATATGTGCCCGGTAAGGTCAAGCATTGTCGTCCATCAGAGCAAAATTTGGACCCATGGCGCCTGCAAATGGTCCGACAATTGGATCGAGGATAGTGTCCCTGTAACGCTGACCGGTCATGGTGCCCCTGAGAACCATCAAATCTGTGTGATCACCATGACAGATACCACTTCATACCATAAGGAAACTGCCGCCAAACCTGTCATGTTCCAGTACTGTACAATTAGCATAACGTTCTCCCTGTTGATGCCAAACACGTCTCCTGCCATCATGAAAGTCAAGGCAAAACCGAGATTCGTTTGTGAATGCCATTGATGTCTTTGCCATTGAACGTGATCCTGACACCGCTGTCTTCTGGCTTGTCTGTGTCTTGGTAGGAGATGTGGTCGTACAGCTGGCTGATGTGCATGAAGACCCATTCCGTGTAAACGATTACGAACTGTTTGGGGTGTGACATTGACACCTGTGGCTTGCTGAAAAGCTCTATTCAGCCTGACAGCATCAAGGAATCGATTACGACGTGTTAAAGCACCGAGATATCGGCCCTGTTGCGCTTTTGTTGAGCGTGGTCTGCCACTTCTTGGCCGTTCACGGACATTATTTGTTGCCTGGTATCGAGCCCAAAACGGGAAATGACACTTTGTGACACACCCATGGCAACACCCACCCTTCTCTGCGAATGTCCCATTTTAAGCATACCCACTACACGATTTGCCTTATCAGTGGTTAAATGGCGTCTTTGGGGCATATTTAATGTTTCCAGTTGCTTACAATCGAATCTGTGTGTCGTCACTTTCAAAACAAAACAAATGTGTCAATGTTTCACAATTTCAACCCATGACCATACGCCACGCAATGAAACGCTTCTGTCGCACGTGCAAAGACGTGTTGCATGTGTATCACATTTCATATTGATCACATGACACTGTACAATCGCTCGATGTATTTGTTTTGCTTTTGTGTCTTTATTCTTAACTTTTTTGTCCAGTATATATATACAATACATGATATTTATTTTTGCCTTGTGACATGAAAGATTTTGAAGTTACATAAATTGAACATGTGGTTGCAGTTTTTAAGGTGAATCTTTTATTTATCTAACCTATTTGCTATATTTCAAATTACACTATCTAAAATATCCTTGCTTGGTTGAAAACTTTTATTTGCATGTACATATGTTTATAAATAGTACCAGGAATAACGTTATTTTTAACACCAAGGTGTTTCACCTGTTCATATCAATTTATGAACATATCCTTAGATACAGTCCTTGTTTGCTGGGTTTAGTTGTTATCGTGGGTTGACAGATAACCTGTTATTCTAGACTCTATTTTGTCGGTTGCATCTTGAAATAAATTACTGTCAAGTGTCAATGTCAGAAACATGTCTATATATATTATCTGTCAAGATAAATTTGGTTTGGTATAAGGCAATTCAGATATGTGAGCTGTGTGAAATGGATCACTAGCAAATGGTGATGAAAACAGACGTTTGCGAAATAGAAATCATGCAGTTTTATTCATTGTAAACTTGTTTAAAATGTGTTGTTTTTTTCAGATTCAAACATGTGAATATGCTGTTTCTTCGGTTGTTGTTTTGTTTATATTCAACTGTGATTAAGTTAAAAACTAATGGGCAGCGTTGTACATGCTACAGGTTACTAATCCAAGCCAACAACATCCCTGTTAAGCATAAGTCAGTTTTAAAACCATTGATAGCATTTGTGAAAGTTTTAGTAAATATAACAGCATGTTTGGAGCTCATATGAATTAAGGAATGAAAACGAGATATCCAGAGGGTTGGTTCAGGATTTCGTGGATGTCACCTACTGGTTTGTTCGTAAGTTCACTTCTAAATGTCCCTAAAATAATTATCTAGAGGGTTGATTGACGGTGTATTGACTTGACAAAGGTAATGGAACATTGCAACAAAGTAGATACAGAAGTAGTACAGTTGGTAAAGACGTTAGTTTACCAGAGTAGAATCGATAGCGACAGTTCATACTTTGCTGGGGTGACTAGCTAGTTTGGGGCACGTGGTCAGAGATGTCATATCTGAACTACATGGAGACCACAGCCATGCCACACGTGGTGCGTCAGTAAAGTGAATATGTCCGAACTCTCGGGAGATGGTCTCGCGATCTCTTCACTTCTGTGAGTTTTGAACCTTGCCAGGTAACACCAATTCAGGCGAAGGGTCACTGAATGATTGGCTCTGATTAATGGACTGCCTGTGGGCTCAATCATATCTCATTGTCGAGAAGGTCAACCAGCGGACACTGTGTAATGTAATAATTGATGAAAGACTCGGTACTTAAAGCAAAACTTGTAAGAATAATTTTAAGATAATTTTGAATTTTACATCAAGGTGTGCTATAAGTTATACACAATTTTAGTTCAATTTGAAATAATATTTACACTGTTACAAAATGATAGGAAACTGTTACAAGTATATACTCATAATTGCTTGTTTTCAAACCTTGTATATGTTACGTATACCTAATCGTATTTAATGAGTTAACCTTGTAGCAAAGATAAGATAAATCCCAAACCTGGAGAATTAAAGTGCGAATACATTAACCAGAACAATGTTTAGACGCCCAACGTCATCATATAACTTTTGTATGTTGGCGGCTATCCACCCCCAGTGCAGCAACTGTTCCTTTGGTTGTCCAAAGAATTACTAAAATAAGCTGTCGAAAACCTATCCTGAAGTAATTTGTTTAAAATGGCTCCAATATGAGATTTTTTAAACAAATTAGTGCAGGATAGGTTTTCATCAGAACTCGTTGGTTACAATTTTAAGTTCAACAACTTCTACTTCAGCACTTCAAGAAACTATTTAACCTTGTATTGTTTTCAAACACGTCATAAGAGACTCGTTTTTTGAGGCGAAACAAACATTCAAAACGTTGATAAGTTTACAAAAACCAAAGCCTGATTTTCTTCTTAAACAAACCGTGAACTCGGAGAAATGAATTCTGTTAACTACAAAGTTTACTTTTCTAAGTTTGTTTTCAGGCAGGGCATATGAAAGACCGATCAGTTTCACTGACAATTTTAACACTTAAACACTGGATTCTACAGAAATCGTGATAAACTGCCCTATTCTCCCACATGTAAAGGTGTCCTAATATTTTATTACATCCTATGAACTATATTCAAGTATGCATGCTTTATATATGATCCAACTTTGGACTAAATTTTACATTTGAGACCTCACGCTAACGCGTCCGGTTTTAAATGAAATTTAGAGCTAGTAAAATTACGTTATACTGCCTCTGATTTTCCAACACAGTAGGTTTATCTCCTTATTAACCACCTTTTGATTGACCAATCAGAATCGATTATTCATCTAAATCATTAAGGGTGAAACGATACACCGAAATACCGATGTACCGCGATACGTGGGCTGCGATACAATACACGCTACATTTAAAGCTGAATATCGATACAACAGTATTGAAAATATGATTAA
>JAULCD010267979.1:0-10182 GCA_032361085.1 Calliostoma canaliculatum | reverse complement strand
CAGTGTTAGGTTTAAGTAAAATTAATTCATTGCTGAAAAGGGTTTTGAATGAACTGCCATCTAAATTTTTCAACAGTCCTATTCAATTTTATTTGGTTTTCAACAACACAAGGCTGTGATACTGCCCAAAGAAGGTTAACCCTTACAGTGCTGAAAAGGGTTAAGTAGATTTTTAAACTGTGACCACCTTCTGTTAAAATCCTGTCCTGTGGTAGTTTGTTTGGAAATAAATTACGACAGGATAGATTTTTAACAGCTTATTTTGGCCAACATTTTGACAATGTAATAGAAAGAAATTGGGCTTATCACTTAAAGGGTTAAACAATATCTTGCAAAGTAACACAAGGTGGTCAGTTTTAAGCCCTTAACCCCGTTTCAGCACTTTCAAAGTTAAGTGACCTCCTCCCCCATCCCCAATTCCCTACCCCTTATCACCCATTGCTCATCACCCCATCACCCTACCCTGTTAACAATAGACTTACGTGACAATGTCACCTCTTAAACCAACAATAGCCTTGTGCGTTATATTTGTCTTCTTTTGCGATACAGGTTAAGTATTCCAGAAACTTATCTGCAAAGCCATAACTCTCGCCTGTTTAAATTGCATTGATTAACTGATAATGTTTTCTCTCTGTCAAATGGATTTCTTTGACCCAATATAACCATACCTCACCGCCACTAATCAAATATTAGCAGGGCTGGCACCTTCATTGAAAATTTATCCAAACACTGCAATATTTCATTTGCAATAATCCCCTATCCATGCTGTGTGACAGAGTGCTTGACTTGCACTCTAGCTTCTTAACAACGCTAGTACATGGCCGTGAGGCTAGCAAACCAGTTATGTGTAAACACCATTGCTTAGCAAAAGCCTAGACCCGGCCAAGTTAAATAAAACTCAAGTATTTACAGTGTTTACTTGGAGAGAATTCATCTCTAGTTGCTTTGGACTTAAAGAGTGACTCACTTTATACTGACAGACTTTGTACAGAGGGATTCATGTTGACCAATCAGAAAACTTGAATACTCTTATTGACCAATCAGCTGAAAGAAAATCCTTTGCTGCTTTGAAGATAATTTTTAGCCTTTAAACACTGAAGAGCTCCCCCATGGAGCCAGTGATCTCCCTTCATTGATTGCTCAATAAACATGTGTCATTATAGAAGTAAATTTGGTGGAAGAAGTCGACTGCTATATATCAACTGGCCTTTGACAGAAGGGTTCATTGTTAAAAGTGAAGGACGATACAGGTTTAGGAATGTGATATATGGAGATATTAAAAGTGATCTGACATGTTGGAGAGCAGGTTTGATGAGGAAAGAGCTTACAAATGCTCTCCAAGCTGCCAGAAGCACTGAGATTATGTTGTGAGTTATGAAGAGCTGAGTACACAAAGTACGTCTAACACTCCAACATAAGAGGCTGGCAGTGTGCACAGTTTCGTTATTACTGTCGATATATCTGGAGAAGCTTTTGCATAAGCCAATGGAAATTCTTGACTGATCGACCAGCATAAGTAGTTTATTTGAAGGAGTACTCCATAATATGAAATCTGATATTGAAATGGAAGGATTATGGATTAATATTAACGCTTTAAGTGCACATGACATATTTGTCAATTTTAATGTCGAATGGCTGTCGAGAACCTACTCTGTTGTAATCTGTTTAAAAGAGCTCCTGAAAGGAGCTCTTTTAAACAAATCACCACAGAATAGGTTTTTGACAGCACAAGGTGGTCATTTGTATATCTTATCTCCTTAAAGTCAATTCTGCCCTACTAGGGTTAAAAGGTAGAGAAAGTTATGATTAAATTTGTGTTGTACACAGAACAACCTCATATTGTTATTTTAAAAATGAATCTTAAAAATAAGTATATAATTAATCTTTTAAAGTCAGCAAAGTGTCACAAATGTATAGTCAAGTTTAAAAATTTAGTTAAAAAAAACCAAAGTATATAAATTTTCTCACATCTGTGATATTTGCAGGAATATGAATATTACATGAAGGACGTAGGTTAAACAAGAAATTTGAGAAAGTAAATGATGAGTTGGTGTAAAAATAGTGTTATCATTAGGTTGAAGTTTTATTTAACCCTTAACCCTTAACCCTTATCGTGTGGTAATTTCTTTAAAAAGCTCCTGAAAGAAACTCTTTAAAGGAATTATCATAGCTTAGGTTTTTACATTATAATTTGGATAAACAAATGGACAAATGTTATGCTTAGCACGTTAAGTGTTAACAATTTTAACTTCTCACAAAAAGAGTTTAAATTATTGTTTGACATTTTACAACTGTTTGCAATTGTAATAAAAGATTGTCATCCATAAATATAAAATATTTAGTTTTGTATTACATCCCTTTTTATAGTTAAACACAGTAAAATATTTGAAACCTTTTTAAAAATAAAACAAGAATCTGAGTGGTTTGTGTTTATGTTGCAGAGACGATCAGCATCGCCACCTGTTCATGGAGATAAGTACAGACATCGGAGTCGCTCGCCAGAAGTAAACGACACAGCCAAGAAGCGGAAAGCAGAAGAAAAGATTGTAAATACTCATTTCTTTAGTCATCATCATTATTTTGCATGATCAAGTCCTCATTGGACAAACATATTTCCTCAAAAGCATTAGAAAATCATTACCTTTTGTTTAAGATCGTTTATCGTAATAATCTTAAGAATTTTAAAAACAATATTCTGAAAATGTCCCGTTGATAATAAAATATTATTACAAATGGTAAGATTAATTTTGCAAACAAATAGTTTTATTGAAGAGAATTTCTTGTTATTTGAACAGAAATAATTAAAACATTTTGCTGAAAATGTAATATGAATATAAAGGGTAAAATGTAATTAACAAAAAGTTTGTATAATATTACAAAATGAAATCGGTTTTAAGTCATTTACATGAACTATAGTACTGGTTTATTTGACAAAAAAATAAAATTATGTGAAACTTTTAAAGCCTTTTTTTAAAATCTACAGAATAAATAAAGTATTTTTAAGAGAGGCCATTTCTTAGCAATGAAAAATATAAAATATTAAAAAAAAATTAAATGTATAGAAAAAATTACGTATTTTACTATTTTAAATACAGAAAGCATTTGTTTTTTGGTTTATTTGCAGGATAGTGATGGTGACAAGAGTGATCAGGAACTTGTAGTAGACGTGGGAGATGTGAGTACACGACATACTGCTACACTCTCATACTTCCTCCGCAACCAGGCACGCGCTTCACAAAACTCTCATAAAGTTACGAGCTTATATACACAATGGCTTAACACACTGGACCAATTCTACAAATGCCAAAATGATTGTAAACTGCACTTTTCAAAGAAAAACTTGTTTTTCTTTGAAGAGTGTAGTTTACAATGATTTTTTTCTATATTTGTAAGCCTACCTGAAATGGCTCAGTGACAGTGTTAACAATGCTGTAACTTTACAACCGCTTTGTGAACTGATACCTTGGCTCGTTTTATGAAAATCTTAATATTATGACCTCTGCACAGAGAGTAGACTATTACACAGAGCAATCTTTTCCTACTTTTGACATTGTAAAAATAAATTTAAAGATGGCTGCCACAGCACTAGCACAAATGGAATCATATTAATATGTTCATTTGTTATTATCGAGTTTTAGCCTAAGGTTGTCAAAAGTCTATCCTGTGTTAATTTGTTTAAAAGAGCTCCCTATGGAAGCTCTTTTAAACAAATTGCCACAGGATAGAATTTTAACAGCAGAAGGTGGTCAAAGTGGAGAATCCTAAGATGTGATTTTAAATCCTATTATTAAACGTAGAGTCATTAGTGTTAAATAAGATAATATATATCTGGTTACATCTTTGAGGTCACAATATTAAGATGCTTTCATAATACACGAGCCTGGGGTCCATTCCTCAAAGAGATTTTAAGCTAAGTTTATTGTAAATGCTAAAATATAACATTGGCTTACGACTGGCGTAGCGCAAAGATTGCTTTAGAACCAGTTCCAAATTGATTTCTACGCTTTGACAATCGTAAGCCTATGGTGTGAAACAACTCCACAGAACTTTATTCCAAAAATCACTTACGATCATCTTAACACTAAGATCGCTTTGAGGAACGGGGGCCTGGATTGTTTTGTTGATGACACTGTTTATTGTTGCACAGTTAGAGACCTTAGTGTCTCATACTAAACTCTCACAAGTTTGTTGGTGGAAATCAAGGGCAAAGCAGGACAAAAATATTAACTGTCTTCCAAAGTACTGTATGATTAATTATTTAATTTTATTTCTCAATGATACAGACAAAGCTTTAAAAATCCATTGAAAGTTGTCATCAAAAGCTTGAAATACGCTAAAAAACAGTTGCCATCTGAGATTGAAAACCATAGCAAGTCAGTTAGTACCAAAGATTAAAAACCCATTAAAACTTGGTATCAAAGATTGAAAACTTATAAAAAGTCAAAGTTGTTTTTTTTAGGTGATGGGGTGTTTTGGTACATATGGGTGGTGGCGGTTGTTTTTCAATATTAAAGCAAAAAAGTTTTTTTAGGTTAAGTGTTATCTCCCTTGTTGCTAGGATACTGCCTCTCCTTTAAACGGAGACCTGTCACCTCGGGACAAGAATAAGGACCTTCTAAACAACAGGAAGGTTGACGACCGTAGCAGCCCCCGGAGTGACACGTCTTCACATGCTAGCTCTTCATCTTTGAAACACAAAGAGGTAGGAATGTCAGGTTCAGCGGAGATGTCAGACCAATGTTCAAGAACATATTATTCGACACGAAGACCTGCTGTTATTTTTCCCATTTTTATCTGCACGTTGTCTAACCTTTTATTTGGTTTCTTTGGTTTGAAATAATGAAACATTTTGTATTTTTACTGACCAAAGGGTTTGTTTTGCAAATGACACAATCGTTGTAAAGTGGACAGTTTCCAACAGGTTTTTTTATTTGCAAATCAAACCCATGGACCTAGTGTTTTAAATGTTTAGTTTTGTTCGTTTTGTTTTTGTGACATGAGAAGGCTTTAGAATCTTATAACCAGTTCCATCCTATAACTAAATAAATTGTATAATTATTAAAAATAATTGTTTAAATGTAAGTTGATTTTAATAAAGGAATGTTGCAAACTATTGTAAACTAAACAGTATTTTCATCAGTAATCTCTGATTGATCCAGTTGATCAGGTTTAATCTATTCTTCTGTGTGTTTCCAGAATGACAAGGCTGCTACACCCGTCTCCAAATCTGCCACGCCCACCAGTTCAGGAAGTGCCACGCCCGGCCCCTCCGGACCCGCAGGACCCGCGGCCGCACCTGCCAAACAAGGTGCCAAAGTCCATCCTCTCGGTAGGGGGGGTTGAGGGATAGCACCTCAACACTAGGGGATGCAGTTTAGACTAAACATAGGAATAGTTGGGGTCTTGTCAAGCCTTAATATAGCATTAGTTGGGGTCTTGTCAAGCCTAAATATAGCAATAGTTGGGGTCTTGTCAAGCCTTAATATAGCACTAGTTAGGGTCTTGTCAAGCCTAAATATAGCAATAGTTGGGGTCTTGTCAAGTATTAATATACCAATAGTCTGTCTAATCAAGTCTAAATATATCAAAAGTGTGTCAAATCTAGCCTAAAAATATGCCAATCGTGTGTCTAGTCAAGCCTAAAAATATATCAGTAGTGTGTCTAGTCTAAATATACTAATTGTCTGTATTGTCAAGCCTAAATATAGCAACAATGTGTCTAGTCAAGCCTAAATATAGCAATAATGTGTCTAGTCAAGCCTAAATATAGCAATAATGTGTCTAGTTTTGGCTTATATAACGCATCATCACTTTGCATGGTTGAATTTCGTGTGGGTTTTGCAACTACATTGGAATTCCACACGGGACTCAACCATGCAAAGTAATATATGTTATACATTGTGTATGTAAATATGTTATACATTGTATATTTATATGTTATACATTGTATATTTATGTGTTATACATTGTACATGTATATGTTATACATGAAAATGTTATACATTGTATATGTATATGTTATACATTGTCTTTATTATATTTCAGCCAGCTACCCATTTATGCCACATCGTGAGATGAGTCCCAACAACTTTAACGGTGTCCTCCACAACAGTATCTCCCCTGGGCCCTTCCCTCGGCCACTGGTCAGTCTAATACCACTGGTCAACATTGTACTTGGAATAGGCTCATGCTCAGTCCATTATAACATTCGACATTAATCCAGGGTTTAACTTGAACCTTTCTTGTGGGCGAAATACATTTGTTGATGTTAAGCCTTAATCCTTTGAGTGCCAATTAAATTTGAGAAGGATTTAAAACTGTGAATACATTTTTTCTGTTGAAAACCTGTCCTGTAATAATTTGTTTAAAAGAGCTCCAAAGGAGCTCTTTTAAACAAATTTTCACAATATAGGTTTTCAACAGCACAAGCTCACAGTGTTAAGACTGAAAGTATTAAGACTGAAATTAACTCAGCACTTTAAATGCCACTTAAAGAAACACGAGACAGTGAGTATCTATAAGTTACAGCTGCTGTTCACAATATGACGACATCATCATCATCATTCCCCGCCCCAGATTTCTCAGTTTTTTTCTTCTTCGAAACGACTCCTTCCGTTTCCTCTGAGATCAGAGCGTCTGCTTTCCTCTTGCGTGTTTGCGGCGAGGTCATGTCGATGGCCGTCTCATTCTGCTCCACAATCATCAGCTCCTCCTCGGCGTCTGAACAAACAACGCAAGATTAGGATTAATCGGAAGGGAGAGAGGCTGTAAAACATGCAAATTTGGCTTATTTTCCAATCAAGTGTTATGGTAAATGTTTAATGTGCTGGATTAGTGTTGAAGTACCCACTCTGTGCTTGCTGTGTGCTGTCTGCAGCCGGTGTGTTGTTACTGGGGACGTCCTCAGTAGCCGAGGCCTTGACCTCATCGAGGTCCCCAACCACCTCAAACTCCTTCTCTTCTTCCAGGCGTTCTCTGTAACACGAGTATATGGGCATCTTGTGAAATATAACTTCGTGGAGATTATGTGAGATATATCCTTCACTGCAGGAGTCACATAAAACTATTCCCAGTCAAGTATAGACAGTAGCTAGCAATACATACCCATCACTGCAAAAGTCACGTGAAATATCTCATTTAAGGCTTGCCAAATTCCTAGTCAATGAAATATAGGTACAAGAAACTGAACCAAAACATCGCTACTTAGCAGTAACAAGCTCCAGGGTTGACTTACACGTGTGTGATGGGTTGACTTACACGTGTGCGATGGGTTGACTTTCACATGTGCGATGAGTTGACTTACACGTGTGCGATAGGTTAACTTACACGTGTGCGATGGGTTGACTTACACATGTGCGATGGGTTGACTTACACATGTGCGATGGGTTGACTTACACGCGTGCGATGGGTTGACTTACAAGTGTGCGATGGGTTGACTTACACATGTGCGAAGGGTTGACTTACACGCGTGCGATGGGTTGACTTACAAGTGTGCGCTGGGTTGACTTACACATGTGCGATGGGTTGACTTACAAGTGTGCGATGGGTTGACTTACACGTGTGCGGTGGGTTGACTTACACGTGCGATGGGTTGACTTACAAGTGTGCGATGGGTTGACTTACACGTGTGCGATGGGTTGACTTAAACATGTGCGATGGGTTGACTTACAAGTGTGCGATGGGTTGACTTACACGCGTGCGATGGGTTGACTTACACGTGTGCGGTGGGTTGACTTACACATGTGCGATGGATTGACTTACACATGTGCAATGGGTTGACATACACGTGTGCGTTGGGTTGACTTACACGTGTGCGATGGGTTTAATTACACGTGTGCAATGGGTTGACTTACACATGTGCGATGGGTTGACTTACATGTGTGCGATGGGTTGACTTAAACGTGTGTGATGGGTTGACTTACACGTGTGCGATTGGTTGACTTACATGTGTGTGATGGGTTGACTTACATGTGTGCGATGAGTTGAGTTACACATGATGTGCGATGGGTTGACTTACACGTTTGCGATGGGTTGACTTACACGTGTGCGATGGGTTGACTTAAACCTGTGCGATTGGTTGACTTACATGTGTGAGATGGCTTGACTTACACGTGTGTGATGGGTTGACTTACATGTGTGCGATGAGTTGACTTACAAATGTGCGATGGGTTGACTTACACGTTTGCGATGGGTTGACTTACACGTGTGCGATGGGTGGACTTACACATGTGTGATGGGTTGACTTACACGTGAGCAATGGGTGGACTTACACGTGTGCGATGGGTGGACTTACACATGTGCGATGGGTTGACTTACACGTGAGCAATGGGTGGACTTACCCGTGTGCGATGGGTTGACTTACAAATGTGCGATGGGTTGACTTACACGTGAGCAATAGGTGGACTTACACGTGTGCGATGGGTTGACTTACACATGTGCGATGGGTTGACTTACACGTGAGCGATGGGTGGACTTACACGTGTGCGATGGGTTTACTAACACGTGTGCGATGGGTTGACTTACACGTGTGCAATGGTTTGACTTACACGTGTGCAATGGTTTGACTTACACGTGTGCAATGGTTTGACTTACACGTGTGCGATGGGTTTACTTACACGTGTGCGATGGGTTGACTTACACGTGTGCAATGGATTGACTTACACGCGTGCGATGGGTTTACTTACACGTGTGCGATGGTGACGATGAGGTTGTAGTTCTGCAGGAAGTCCTCACACTTAAGCCGGGTTCCGCTGATGATGTTGAACACCGACAGAGTCTTCTCGTTGTTCTCTGAACAGATATAGACACACAGTTTACACTTACAGTAAACCTACATTAGCGGTATTTAAAAATACAGTTGTGTTTCGCTCATCCAGACATTTACGTTTTTATTGAAATTGTTCGGAAAAACGAATATCTGATATCTTGGGTCTGGATAAGTGAGACACGACTCTACACTGTTATTTATGGAACTATTTTGTTTTCTGAACAGATAGAGAAACACAGTTTACACTCACAGTAAACCTACATTACCAATTGGGCAGTATTTGAAAATACAGTCGTGTCTCGTTCATCCGGACACTTACATTTTTATTGAAATCGTCCAGAAAAACAAATATCAGATATCTGGGGTCTGGATAAGTGAGACACAACTGCACACAGTTACTCATGGGACTATTTTGTGAACATGAAAAATGGTCAGAAACATGAAAGTTGGTCTTTAACTTAGAACACTCAGAAAATAAAAAGTAAGCAAAATAACCCAACGTATGGGCTTAGCTCTCAGACAGTTTACCAGACTGAGCGGTATATCCCTTACCTTCAGTTTCTCCTTCTTCACTTGAGATCAAAATGGACCCTGCAAACCATAACATGAGATTACACAAAACACTACAAAAACACTTATTTCCATTTTTACGATTATTCAAGCATATTTGATTTTTCACTTCCTTCACTTATTAGTCAAGTCTAAAAAATCACTTGCGAAATTAAGAAGATTCCGTGGAATCAATTTTTATCAGAGAAAAATAAGATTTTATTTTTCTTACTTTCCTTACCCCTTAATTTGCTAAAAACATCACTGGTCAATTCAGTGTACAAAATCTAATCTAAATACGCTGTTAAAAACCCATCATGTGGTAATTGAGCTTAGGAGCTAAAAGAGTTTAGGAGCTAATCCAGGTTCAGCACTATAAAGGTCAATAAATATCGGATGTAATTAATTCTCAATTGTGACATTGAAACAGAGACAAATTTAATAAAGTCATTTATTTCCTGGATGTAAAGTTTGTCACACTGTTAACCCTTAAAGTGGTGAAGTGTCAGTGAGTAGGTGAGACATGGTCCTCTAGGATTAAAACTTCTTCTGCTCTTAAAAACCTACCCTGGAGCAAAGTTTATAAAAGAGCTCTTGTAGGAGCTCTTTCAAACAAATTACCCCAGGATAAGATTTCAACAACTTATTAATGATAGAATTTATACAGTTCAATAGACCAGCATTCCGAGGGATAACTCCCCAAAAACTAGAGTAGCATTACCTTTTCCATCATCAATTTCCACATCAGGGGCGACCATACCCAGCTGGCCCTTGAGAATCTGAAAAATCACATTTCACTATCATAAAGGTTTGGTCTGTCAACAGTTAATCAACTCTTTGAGAGTATAACTATTAGCTTCTGCAGG
>JAULCD010267868.1:0-10182 GCA_032361085.1 Calliostoma canaliculatum | reverse complement strand
TTCCACAGAAAAACTTGTTTTTCTTTGGAAAATGTCCATTTTACAACAATTTTATTATTTATAAACATATTTTTGGAATTTTCAGTTTTAAATATTTTTTTACATTTTTAAACTAAAATTGTTCTAATTTTAGTATTTCTTATAATATGTCTTTGGAAACTACCCAATTTACAATGACTTTACCACTTGTATTTTTAACAGTTTTTAATATTTTGTATTTTGTGAACGAAATGCACGTTTTTTCTTTAAAACCTACATTTTAAACAGTTTAGCGTCTGTAAACTAAAACCAATGAGTCATGTATATTTAGTGAGTTGGGGGGCATTAATTGAATACCAACGAGTATATAAAAGACATATCAAGTATATTATCTTTCCTATTGTATATCTCAAGTGTTAATACCTACGCATTAACTGGCTTTATCACTTTTCTATGGACAAATTACACTATTAAGGCGTGTAGTACATGGGTATCGCATGAGTGTGACTGAAGGGTTTATAGCCACGTCTGATGGGGTTTGTTTTATGACGTGATTCGACACTCTTCCTTGTGTCAGCTTGATACTTAATTGATTCTAGTTTCGGGTTTTCTCCGTCATTGAAGTTACTGGGACAATGGCCTCAGTCGATAAATGTCAAAATCGTTGTAAAATGTACACTTTCCAAAGAAAAACAAGTTTTTCTTTGGAAAGTGAACAGTTTACAACGATTTTAATTTTCTTTAGATATTTTATAAATTTGACATTTATAGAATAAAATTATGTAAACTATTAACTTTCCCAAAACGTTTTTTTACGTGCACAGTTTTTAACGATTTAGGCATTGGTAAACAAAACGCATATACCCAGTGTGTTCAGAATAATTGACTTATGGAACGATTCAATACAGCTAAAAAGACCAGTAAAACTTAACAAAGCTTTTCTGATATGTTAAAAACTGCTCCTTTTAACGAATAAGTTTAGAGATTTAAATGCGAAAAAACAAGGGTACAATAGTATCACCTTGCAGAGGTCTTCTTCGTATACTCAGCCATTGTTAAAAAAGACATTCTTGCCGATACCACCAACACCGTTAAATAAAATTTATTGAAACACAGTTGAATGGATCCTTTTTAGTGTAGTTTAAATGTGCTTCCATCGTAAAAATAACATTCCATTTTATATAAATACGCGCCCAATGTGAAATCTTTATCTAAGAATTCACAGTAGGTGCAAAAATTGTATTCATTTTAATTTTTTCCGGCAAATAAATAAGTTTGAAGGCGGGTGTAGTGGATCACGGTGGACTTCATCAACACAGGAGCGTTATCTTACATACTCAACAACCAGAAACAGTTTATTGGCCAATCTATTCTCATTCTAATGTTGCCAAACTTCACTCGCTCCTCCTGTTTTCTTGACAAAACTTCAAAAGCGGGAGGTCGGTGTCTCTTTTACGCGAATTTCCATTACTTTTTATGATTCCGAAACAT
This sequence comes from Calliostoma canaliculatum, assembly GCA_032361085.1. Lineage (NCBI taxonomy): Eukaryota > Metazoa > Mollusca > Gastropoda > Trochida > Calliostomatidae > Calliostoma > Calliostoma canaliculatum. Next base: position 8,712 of record JAULCD010267868.1, on the reverse strand, counting down.
TACCATTCAAATGATCGATCCATGGATTGTTAAGAGCTGGCACCATGGCTTCATGACTGTGACGACTTTTTATAGCGGAGAAATGACAATGGTTGAAGCTCCCCCTACCTCTGTTGAAGGGGGACGCTGAAACAGTGAAGCTGTCATTACACGTATTGTCTGGAGTGTTATGACTTGTTTCAAACTGAGAACAAACTTCAAATGATGAGTTTTATTGGTTACAAAGGCAAGGGGTGTAAATTGTCTCTCGGTATATGAACATGGCTTAGTAGTGGTTAACATCGGAACATTTAGCAATAAGTATTCTTAACCCTTTAAATGTTAACCTCTTAGTTGGATTTAAAACTATAACAGCTTAGCGTTGATGAAAACTTATCATGTGTTAATTTGTTTAAAAGAGCTCCTAAAGGAGCTCTTTTAAACAAATTAACACAGGATAGGTTTTAACAGCCTATTCAGATCTTAAACACTTAATCAGATAAATGTGTTTTAGCACTTGAGGGGTTAAGCCACCCGATGTTTTGCCGGTCCGTATGTTGCTTACTGACCCGGTATAAATCCCTGGGGGTAGGAAAATGTGCTCGGGAATCACGAACGTCCTCCGGGGGGTACGAATAAAATCAGGGGGATACTGGAGCAAACAATTCGTCAATTTTTCCGAAAATTTAAATAGGACATTTATATCATAAAATTTTCGGCCTTTCCTCCGCGTGTTGTACCACAAGGAGAGAGTATCCACTCGGTGTTATTAATGTTACATGTTAAAGGTTTTATATCCCCCAGCAATTGATTTTCAACAAAAGTTAGGTAAGCACATTAAGTCCACAGGGTACCTGGTAATTTCTATCCCCGTATATACGGCCAGTGTAATCATTCACTAATGTGGTTAATTTATAGAGTAGATTTCAAGAGACCAGACATGTTCAAAGATTGTGGCTTTTGAAATATTGACTTAAGACGTGCGACGAAGCGTGGTGCCGATCTTTGTGAAGTATATGTCAAAATTACACTGCTTTTACCAGGCCCTGAAAGGTCGCCCACCAGAATGGCCCTATTCTGTACGCACAATAATTTAGCAAGAATATCATGTTTGGTGTAATAATCAAAAGACACTTTTAATGGGGGACGTATCCCATGGGGTCACCCGCCATCTTTAACTCGTTTATTTCAAGATAACAGGCGCACAGGCTTGTATACATTCAAACTAATTTAGTTTCGTTGAAGGAGATTTATTTTGAAAAGATCTTCTGAATGTGTCTCATTTTGTTTTTATTTGTGTTATAAGTGTATCAAAATACAATAAATTGCTAAGAAAAGCATAAAAATGCATTTTTTACCATATAGCGTGTTTGTTCAAATATTTGGGCGTAGTAAAAGAGGTGTCGCATTATAATTGCACAAGTGTTTGATAAACTGCTTAAATATGTAAATTTTGTTTGTTAAGAAAATACTTTCATGTCTTCTGTCTAAACTTGTACACGTAAAGCACAATGCCACATAAAGAGATAGTTTCTCGTTGTGTGATTTATACCCTCACTGCGTGTTAATCTCATGTATCATAATTAAATATTCCAATGGGTTGTTGTTATATTTTATAGATCATAACAAATTTTAATAATTATGCGTTCACCATTCACCGGATCGTTGGGTTTGGACTACAAACACCAAAATTGTTTTAATCTTTGTCCTGCGCCATGACTGTGGAAAATATTTTGAGCCTTATGAACAGTCTAGATGAAATGAGAAGGCCTAGTAGCTACTATTCCACATACGAACTCAGTCTATAGAAACAGATACGTGACTATAAAAAAAGTGGAGATTTTTAAAAAGGTATTCCATAGACTGAATTTTGGTCTATTATAATATATATATTTTTTTAGAAACCAATTGAATGGCCAAAAGTTTTATTGTATTTCAACTGTCTGTTTCTTTGTTTCAGTTGCTAAGCGACCAAGACTTGACCCAGTAGCCACTGACTCCGGAAGTGCTGCCTCTTCTCCCTCTCCCGACTCCAGACCCGGATCTCCAGACATGGTCGACAAACCAAAGACAAGTGTTCGCAGTCCTTCCCCAGCTCGCAGTCTGTCACCAAAGATGTCCCCGGAACCATCACACACGCCAGTAGAACACATCCGGTCCGACTACCTCCCCAAACACTCTGCAGAAGAACTCAGTTTCTTGGCGAGGGCAGGCGCGGGAAAACGTCCCCCAATTGAAATGCTATGCCGCATCTTCCCGCATATGAAACGGGGGGTTCTCCAGTTGATACTTCAAGGATGTGGAGGAGACATGGTGCAAGCGATAGAACAGGTTCTCAGTAATCCCGGCGAGCAGGCGACTTCTGCTTTAAGTCAGACGACATCTACGCCCAGTCTTTTCCCACAGTCGTATCTCAACTCTTCACTTACATCGTCTTCATTTAAATCAGCGTTCTCACCCATCACGGCTCCCCCCGCTGCCCATCTGAACTCTATCCGTTACACATACGGAAGCGGGGGCAGAAGTCTAGCACTGGCCATGCCGTACCCGCCAGTTCTACCCGGACTCACCCTAGGTTCATCCTACGGTTATAACGGACTCGCCTCTGCCAACAAGGCCTTTCACTACGCCATGTACCCGTGTTGTACAAACCCCACAACTCACTCTGCCGACAAAACCACTGGCTGTCTCAGTGATTGAATTGTCTCAGTAATGTGTGTAGTATTATGTCTCATTGAATCAAGCTGGGTGTTCTTCAGCTCGAGTAGTTCTTTCAGGGTGCACTAGATGTGCGCATATCATAATAAATACGAAAACTCGTATATTGAACTCGCTTAATTCAAAGTATTGTATAGGCTATTGTAGCCTTTGCCCTTGAATGGTAGCACTGTTTTTGAATTAATTATCAGAAATTATTGAAGACATTACTTATCAGTAAGACTTCACTTACAATACACTGAAACTATGGGTCCATTTTACAAATGCTAAAATCGCTGTAAACGGGGCACTTACAAAAAAAGTTTTTCTTTTAAAAGTGCCCCTTTTACAACGATTTTAGCATTTGTATACCGATTCAAGGAGTCCAGTGTTAAAAAGGCAAGAAAAGTCTTTGGACTTTTCTCGAGACCTATGGCTGCTATTTTATATTTTATCATTTACCTATTGTTAAAGATACATTCCTTTTAAACTGTCGGGTTCATGTTTTAACTCCCAAGATTCTGTTAAAATCTAATGTTGTGTATACTGTTCATTTTTTGACAGTTTAATTGTAAGAATTGAGCTTGTCATCCCAGCGGAATGTGTTTTTCTGTAACGACAAACACAATGCAGGAAGCCTTGTGTACTTAGTATGACGTCATAATTATACGCAACGTTCGACGGTTGGTTGACTTGTAAGAACAATCGACGACTAACAACAATATGGGTATTGTGTCTCTTGGTTCTCATGTTCAAGCATCGACATCTGTTCGTTATTAGTTCACATTGTCGTACTCATCTGTCTCCATTTCAACCCCAAATCTCAATAGTTTACACTCACCCCTCTATATTTCATATTCAACTCGCCATGTTTCATATTCAGCTCTCCATATTTCACATTCAACTCTCTATATTTCATACTCAACTCTTCATAAAGCATATTCAGCTCTTCATGATTGACTTTCAACCTTTCCTGTTTCATACTAAACCGTTCCCATTTTTAACAATTTTGCTAAATTAAACTATGTTTTACAATATCTAGCCCTGCTTTATACACACTTAACCCTCCTATTTCACATTAAACTCTTCCCTTTACACCCTTCTATCCTTGATGAGGGGATTTTGAATGTCAACTTCTTTGTGCGTATGTTCACGATGTTTCACCTGATGAAGGCGCAAGCATATGCCTCGTAACACCAGAAACATACGTACAAAGAAGTTAGCATCCCAAACTCGTTCACCTGATGAAGTAACAAGCATCTTATCCGAAACGTCGTGAACGGACGTACAAACAAGTTGACATCCAAAGTTCCTGTATTATGTCTTACCACTTCTAAATGTCCCTCAAATCTTCTGTCATTATTTTATTCTGCCCAACCTCCCTGTTTCATAATCAACACTTACCGTTTCATATTCAACACTCCCTGTTTCATACTCAACCCTCAATGTTTCATACTCAACTCTCACAGTTTCATAATCAACACTCACCGTTTCATATTCAACTCTCCCTGTTTCGTTATTAACTCCTCTTACACTTTTGTTCTTAACCGTTTCATAATAGCGACGCCCACTGGTCTCATTATGTTAGATTTCAGTGATAGAAGTGCCCCGTTAGTCAAAGATGCAACAATATTTATTACTGCAGAATATTCCTACCAGTTAAGATATTTCTCACATAACTGCATTAAATTAATTACTCATTTGATATCATATCATATCATATTGAATCAAAGGCATAATGTTACTAGAAATATACAACGACATCTGGAATGTATATCTAATTAACACTCAAAGTGCTGAATAAGTTTAGAACCTAAAACGACCAGTTTATGTGTTAAAACCTACTATGTGGTAATTTGTTGAGAAGAGCTCTGAAAGGAGCTCTTCTCAACAAATAACTACATAATAGGTTTTAACAGTCTCACTGTGGCATGATATAATGATATTAATATACGGTGCGCTTTAAGAGTTAAAATTGTTTTCTGTAACTGATATGCAGTATCTTTTTTGAACAAGGCTTCCACAGCTTTAGTTTTGATGTGAGACAATATTGACGTTTGATGTCACTTGCGCTTTAAGGGTTTACTGTTTTCTGTAACTAATATTCAGTGGTATTACTGGTCAAGGCTCAAGTTGAACTGTTGTACTTGTTGATTGACACACGTCACTATAGTTGTGAAATGTACATGATTTGCTCAATCTCTCCCTACATGTTTACTGTGGTGTGTAGCGTCAGTGTTACTGACTTGTTGAAATCCATTCCCTGACTTGTTTCAACTCAGCATTGTGTGATATGCAGAAGGGCGCTCATTCCTGCAGATCCTGTTCTTGCATTTGACTGTATTATTTATTGTAAATAATATATGGTATTTGACGATGAAAGCAATAAAGCTTCAAACTAAGACTCGCTTACTTTGTTGTTCTTTTACATGATGCAAGTATGTTTTATCTATAATACCAGCTTTAAAATATATATATGAGATAACGTGTACACGGTTACATAGAAATAGTATAGTAATGTGTTCCCTGTACAGGAGATTGATACTTGTTGAGTACGAAAGGGAACACTCTGTTCTTTTCCTCCTAGATGAGGTCTGAGACAAGGTAATCGTTTTCTTCCCACTGCCTTAATGTTATAACGTTCAAACTTAGAGAGTCTGCTGAGAGCTATAATATATCGGCAATTGCTATACGATATGTTCCGTAGTTGTAAGTAAAGAATATTATATTTGTGCACAGTTGAATATTTTGATTTGTTAGGAATATACTAACTCGTCAATTGATGTCATGTGTTACAAATTAATAAAGAAAGGCTTAACTCCTCACGCAGGTAATTCACAAAGTTACTTAATCTTTAAAATAAAGTATATATTAAATCTATTGCAATATAGTATGACATAATCGTCTAACATATATGTTGGTTAAGCATCCATAATATTATAACAATATAACGTTTGTTCAGTTCAGTTCAGTTTTATTTCTCACAAACCACCATTGATGGTACAGGAACATACGTACAGAGTAATATAAAATATATATTTTTAAGTAATCAAGATGGTATTTGGACAATCAATAACTTGGAAACACACCGTACAGATAATCAAAATGAATATTTAGACAAATCAATAACATATAAACATACAATACAGTTACTCAAGATATGAGTTAAACATATAAAAAAATATATAAACATACATCAAGTCGATCTTTAGAGGTAGGTAGGGAGAAGAATCTTGAATGTAAAGTATGCAATGTTGCTTTAAATCCAGTGATATAAGTAATATAAGTAACATGTAGTCTCACAAATGAAATCAAGATATTAATGCTACACCCAGCTGACAAATTTGAAATTACCTGAAAAGAAATCCATAAGATCTTACCTGTAATCTTTATAATCCCAAACCTAAAAATAATTTTGTATTTTACCGCCTGATAGAGTAAGCATGCAGGTGCTTGCACCAAACAATATCAAGTTGAACAGTTCATTAATCTGCCCCAAAAATCACTTATGCGTAAATGCACTCAGAAGAAACGGTTACCATTCTCGTTGTCTTTCCAATCTGAAGAAACAATAATCCTTGTAGTCATTGTTCTTTCAAGTTATTATAAGAAACGACGTTGAAAGCGTCATTCGACACACATAACAACGAAACGCCGTCTACCGGTGAGTAGTTACGTGTATAAAACTTACACACCTCTTTTCCGAATTTTGCATTTAATTTATTGATATGTTTTTTGTATAGTTTACTTAAATAAAATTGAATATATTAAAATTACACCACAAATTATACACGAGTCTCTATCAAGTATTATTTTAAACCATATGTGAGAAAATTCAAATAGTAACTATTAATGAATTCGTTTGTTATGTGATAGCCTTATTTTTAAATAACCGGAAGTATTCGGCTTAATGGCAATATGGCAGCGGAGTATTTCAGTATAGGGAGTTCTGTTGCCATTACAACGTGCCATGGAATAGAATACAGAGGAGAAGTTCTTGCGTTTGACTGGGCATCTAAAATTCTGGCTATTAGTATCCTTTTAAAATGACTTATTGTCAACATTTGTCTCGAAATCCGTGACATTTAACTCCTGTCCTGTTTTCGTTCACCTTGTTTACAAGTGTTTTCGAAAATGCCAAAGAAATAGTGCATAGTTCATTATCAATGTTCCTATACATAACCTTTACAGTGAGAATTTTGTTATTGGTTTTATTTACATCTTTCTTAGCTTCACACTCGCCATGAATTTCTGATGAGCAATGTACATAAACTGTTTTTATAATGTGATACGTTCACTAATAATAGCAAAGAAAATGATGGTTTGTCGACGTTCCAATTAGATGATAAACATTCAAAAGATTAAAAGAATGATTTGGTTACAACATTCAATGTGAATTCAAACCTATATATATATATACATTTTAGCGAACCTAAACCACAGGGAAGAAATCTCCGATTGGTGGTGCAAAGTTGTAAATAGATGAAACCATATTAACTGCAACATAAACTGGCTAACTCTTTTGAAATCTGACCACTTAAATCAAGATGGATTCCTTGACCACTTCAAGAATGTGAACCATCCAGTGGAACACGGGGTCAGAGTGATGTTCGCATGATTAACTTGGCTCTAGTCAGTGATGTCAAAGTGTTAAAGGAAGCAGATGATCCGCCCGCACCACTCACAAATCTGAACCTGCCTCGAGTCAGTAAATTTATCAATGAAGACTAGTTTATTGGCATTATTTAGATTAAAATATTTTATTTAATAAAATAATTAATAATGATGGATACCTTCGTCTTTTGTTTGGAAGTTACTGATATGACAAATAATATACTTTGTCTTTACTTAAAATTTAAAGTAATGATCACCATATTGAACTAAATAGCAAATACACAAATCTTTTTAAAAATCAAAACTATTTTCAATTAAGCTAATAACTGATAGAACTATAAAATATTGTAAAATTGTCAGTTATTTTATTTAACAGTCATATCTGTTAATGGGAAAAACAATCATATTGTTAATAATGAAAGTTCTCTATGTATATTTGTTTACAGATAAAGAGTCGTCTTCGAGACAACTTGGAAGAGAAACGAAGACAAGTGAACTATGTAGGTGTCAATGTACCTCCAGAAGGACAGAAGCTATTTTTTGCAATAACTAAAACGTAAGTAGATTAAGTTTTTAATAAACGTTGTCATATCCAAATTAAAACAGTGTTTGTTTGTACAAAAATGTTGGAAATATTTTAGCATAGTTACCAGGGAAATGTTTTGTGTGCCTATAATAGAATAAACCCACTAATTTTACATATGTTTTTTTATAAATAAATGATACCCAATGAAAGAGCATCCGAAGAATGATGGTAAGTTTTTTTCTTTAGATATTACACAGACACAGAATGCTGAGATGTTTGACTGATCAAACAACATAACATTTTTAAAAAAACATAACTTCTATTGCTAAATTAATGTTAAATGTTAGTAGAACTTAAAACTGACCACTATGTGCTGTTGAAAATCAATTTTAGGAAATTTGTTTTAAAGAACTACTGCAGAAGCTTTTTTACATAAATTACCACAGAATAGTTTTTTAACAACCTGTTTAAGTGAGGATTTGGACAATGAAAAAGAAATGAGATAAGAGTTACTTTTATTGCTAATAAATTTAAACAAATTATCACAGGGTAGTCACAGTTTTAAGACTGGTTAAAATCAGCTTGGCACTTTAAAGGTTAAACAGGAAACTACCCATGAATGTAGATCACTTTCAATTTCTCCTTCTGTTGACAGAATCAACGATGTTCGATGGGACGGCAGTAACATCATTGTTATGGAGGAAGTGATGATCAAACCGCCCTACAGGATAGAAGACTGCAGCGGAAGGCGGGGGGACCACAACAGGCCCCCCTCACAAGCTCTACAACACGTTAGGAAAATAGTGAGTTGGCAATCTATGCAATTTCCATTAGGCAAAAAAAAAATAAATGTTGTGGTTCCGATTACATGTCTTTAAAATTTAGGGTAGGTCGGT
>JAULCD010267758.1:0-10183 GCA_032361085.1 Calliostoma canaliculatum | reverse complement strand
GTGCACTTTCCAAAGAAAAACTTGTTTTTCTTTGGAAAGTGCAAAGTTTACAACATTTTTGGCATTTTAAACGATGGATTTGGTTTACAAATGCTAAAAACTTTACAATTTTCCCCCCAAAACGTGCAAGGTTTACAACAATCCCAGTATTTGTAAACTAAATTCATTAGGCTAATATTTACTCTTAAAAACATGAATAGCAATTTGTGTAAATTTCCAAAGTAGAACCAAAAAAGATTTTAAAACTTATCTTGTGGTAGTTTGTTTAAATATGATATTTTAAGCAAATCCCCACTGTAACAGGATAGAGTGTAAGAGCACAATGTAGTTAAAACGTATCAATAACATAACAAGGATCAAATCAAGCATTAAATTCTGATACAGAACAACAAAAATCCAGTTATATATATCTTACCAACACCTCTTCTGCATCATATTTAGTTATATTATGTTATAGAAAAGGTTAATATTCTGTGGCATCAAATTTAATTGTTATTTTATAAATATCAACTGATTTTTCTCACATCAGTAAATAGATCTGATACAAAACTTTATACATACACTTGGAATAAATAATATCTACCAACATGGCTGACATATACACTTAATATCACTTAAAATGAAACATGTACAACAATAGTAGAATGTACAAAATATAATTTAATAATATATTACTGTTTTAGAGAAAATATTACAATATCTTTGTTAATAATAATTTTTAAAAAGTTTTTTGTTACTTAACGAAGCAAATTAGACACATTCAAGTTGTAAAATATACATATGATCCAACAACCTTCATCATTAACATTGCGAAGTATGGAAGAACTATTTATATAAAATCCATAGTGTATCTCATATAAAACCACTTTAATAATTTATGTTCATAAACAATGGCTAAAATGGAAGTTAGCACTTCAATTGTTAAATTTCATTTGTTGTTTTAACATCTAAATGCAAATATAAACAAGCTGTAGTTAACCTTTCACATGCTAGGTTTTCAACAGCACAAGGTAGTCAGTTTTATGTCCTACTAAAATCATTTTGACATTCCTACACAACCAGCAGATGACAATAAGAAGAGTTCCTTGTAAAATCATGTGTGTCATGTAAACACACAAAACATCATTTTACTTAGACAACGAAAATAAAGTCCAAATATCTTAAGAAAAAAACACTGTTTAAGATCATTAACGTTCAGAAAAAGACCAATTTTCGATATTTAAGGACGATATAAATTAGTATCATGAACATTATTAAAACATAAACAACTTAAAACTGTGTTTCTGTAAAATGTAGAGCACTGATCGCGCGAACGCACCCGAATGCGTGTGGGTACGACGGCAGAACAGTGACAAGACCGACAATGGGGTTAAATGTTACATAGAGAAGGTTGTTTTTGCCTGTCTAAAGGCAACAGTCTGTGAATGAGAGTCAACCGTGGGCCTCTTGTTGAAATCGGAGACAAAGCACCACTGAAGATCGTGGTGTTGATAGTGTTGGCACAAAAACACCCACCGTACCACACGAAAACCAACACCCAGACAGATCCAATTCGGTATCCGCGTTTGTATTAAGAAGCACCTGTTGTGTGTATCTTATATGCCTTTGTCTTGTTAGAAACCCTACGTTTAAATATATACCACTGTGGGGGATTGGATTTGATACGTCTATTTTGTGGCGTTATCGCTGAAACGATTTTATGAGATGGAAAAATAAAGATGCTTGTATAATTAAATATGTAGTTTTGTCGTTTTATTTCAAATAGTATTTATATATTTATTTACTTATTTATTTATTTATTAATCGCACCGTAATCACTTACTCACGCAATAAAGATATCCTTTGGTAGTTTATTATTAGTGTTTACAGTAGTTAGTTTTAATATGCATATTTAAACTGTTTTAATTACCAAAATCATTCTGATATCTAACCACATCCTGTTGAAAACCTACCCTGTGGTAATTTGTAAATTACCACAGGATAGGTTTCCTTTAAAAACTTTTTTCAACGTATTCCCTCGGGATAGTTTTTCACCTTAACAAAATGCGCAATATTATAAGTCGTAAAAGTTAATTCAACACTATAAAGGTTAATGTAATGGAAACAAAATCACGATTAACCCTATCAAGGGTATTTTAAACCAAGAATGTCATATACGCGAGTATCTTGTCCATTTCGTGGCATGTAGGTCTATAATCCCTAGCCCTAAGTCTATCCTTAATATGTACTTGTCAGTCAATCATGAAAAGTACAGTTGTCATTTATTCATCGGCGTTCGGGCCGGTGCTCAATGGTCTAAGACCCGCGGTTTAGCAACATTAGCAGCACATCGTCTATCTTTGATCTTCGACAGCAGAACAAATGTCAACAAACGTCGTTTTATCCAACATATTCATTAGACCATTCACCAGCAAGGGTGTTAGCTTTGAAGTTTTGCATGGAAACATTTTAATACAAAACCCATTCACGGAGTCCACGGTCTTCTCTATCGTCACCACCAGGTTGTTGAGACCATGTGTAAGCATAAATACCCTTTCTGGGAACATTCTAAGGGAATTGAGGGGGATCGTTGCCTCTCCTACAACCACTTCAAGATTTTGTTTTCATATACACGAACTTGAATAGAAATCAAAGAAACATTTATTGTCCTGGAATCCAGGTGAAGTTAATCAGTAGTAGAACTCACCTCTCCTTTCTGCTCGGGAGTCATTGACAATGTGGTTGAATGGAGAAGTCAAACGGGCGCGATCTTTACACAAAAAGCATACCCTTTACCGATACCATTCAATCGCCGCCATTTAACCATACCCATATTTCTATGTTCCCGGAGTGCACAAGCGCGAGGCGTTCAAGTCAAATGTTTATGGCCACAAACAAATTTGTATAACACTATTTGTAATGTTAGGGTCGTTCGGTGCTTTTCCGGCCCAAGGGCGGGTATTTTACCACCTGAACTGGCGGCGCCTTTGATCCTGCCCTTTGCTTATTGTATATAGATTTATCGAACGGTCACTAGCATGCGTGACCAAGCGTGAAGCGTGTCCAAGTAGTTGTGGGTCGATGAAATGGCCTGATAAACTCTGATGTAGATGCAATACAGCACCCATGGCGTGGTCTCGCACTGACCACTCACCCTTATTAGTAGACGTAATAGTTGACTTTAGCCCCATGTCCAGCTTTGAAGGTGGACATCGCAGATGACCATAAATATTGAAGATGCTCTTGTCTTAAATCAACGACCTCTGATACGTAACTTAAATCAAGAACCTCTAATACGTAACTTGAACACATTTTAACTACTGGCATAGCCCCTACTTTGTGTTAACCCAAGAACGCTAATAAAACAATTTCAACTCAGTTATCTTATGTGTGATTTTAACCCTAGAACGCTAATAAAACAATGTTTAACTCAGTTATCTTATGTCTGACCGTAACCCTTTCAAAACTAATAAAACAATTTTCAACTAAGTTATCTTATGTGTGATTTTAAGTCTAAGAACGCTAATAAAACAATTTTCACCCAAATTTAGATAACTTTATGGATGTCAACTTTTTTATATTTGGCTTGAGCACGACGTTAAGAAGTAATATTCTTATTCCTTTATCCGTTATCTTTCTGTCTCGTTTTAATCCTTATAGTGATTATAAAACAATTTTACGACTCAATCTTACGTCTCGTTTTAACCAACAGTAAGCAAATGAAACAATTTTTATTTCCGTTAAAATACGGCTCCTTTTAACTCTTAAAACGCTAGCGATACAGTTTGTTCAACTTACGTTTGTTAAACAACCTATGCGTGTAACAAAAGTTAAAAGTAATAGGTATAAAGCATCTTTCTCCAGTAACATTTTTAATCATTGAATAGATTTGTAACAGCACAAAAAGTCACTGTTATTTTTACTTTTTTAATTTACCGGTTATTTTATGGATTCAGTTTTTAAGAAGATGATTTTATTGATGTTTGCGAAACGTTCTATTGTGACCACCCTTAATCACACTTTATATATATATAAACCTAATAATTTTAGAGTTTTGACAGATAAACTAAAATACACATAAAATACCACAAGCGCAAGTACCATCTTATATCAGTGTGTCTAAACGTCAACCTGAAAAGGCTGTAAAATCCTATCATGTGATAATTTGTTTAAAAGAGCTCCTGAAGGAGCTCTTTTAAACAAATTTTCACATGATAGAATTTTTACATTTATTTCATTAAAACAAAAAAACATTCTAGACAGTCTCGTTTGTGTGTGTGTGTGTGTGTGTGTGTGTGTGTGTGTTTTAAAAAACCCCATCCAGTGATAATGTGTTTAAAAGAGCTACTTTAGAGCTTTTTTATATAAATTACAACAGGATCGGTTTTTCTCCCATAATATTTTATACAAAGTATCCAAGGGAAGAGTTTGATAAGCACAAATACTCAATACTCTAAATTTTAAATTTAACACTATGAAGATGATAGCTTCTCTTTAATCAACGCTGTCAGTGTTAAATATATGTCTCGCAATCAGTTTCTATGAAGGTAGGTTGTATATCTGCTTTCAATATTGCAGTGTTAATCAAAAGCAGCCATAAGAAATTATAAAGTACCAATGTGCACTTCGCGAACTATAATTACATTTCACACTAATAACCTTCTTCAAAGATATAGGATCAGTGTAAATAATACTCATATTAGTTGACTGAAAATTAACAAAACAAGAAATGTAAAAGAACCCTATAATTTAAAAAATAAAAGTCAAGAAATTACTAACGATCAGATGTTCTCGTCTTGTTAATATATTTAAAAAATACCTATAATACCTTAGACTAGATGCGTGTTTCTATTGGTAGTTCTTCTGCCAGCATAAACTTTGTATATCAATAGAATTATATTAGTTATATTAGTAATTAGAAATAGAATATTAACTTCAACTCATTGACATTTTTGTTCAAGTATAATGTTTTGCTAATAACTATTGCTAATACAGCAAATTACAAAGCAAGCGTATGTTAATAAAGCAAATAAAGTTACAGGTGTCAAAGGTAATTTATTATTTTAATTCATTGTATTTAATTAATTTTACATATGAAACATACATGTAAGAATGTTATATTATTGTTCGCATGAGAACAAACACTTAAAAGAGAGCGCTGGACAATTGATTTCGGTTTATGAGTGCCAAAGTATTGGAAAATAAACTAAAGATTGTGATATATAGAAACCCGCAACAATAGATTTGGTTTACAAATACAACAGCAGTTGTAAAATTTGCACTTTCCAAAGAAAAACTTGTTTTTCTTTGGAAAGTGACAATTTGACAACTGTTGTTGTATTTGTAAACCAAATCTATTGTTGTAGGTTTCTATTTATTACGTTTTAAAATCTATAGATGGCAATGCAGGTGCTTCTCTTATATGTTCAACCTTTGAACTTGAACAAAATTTAAACATGTTATAAACTCTTGAACGTACATTGTCATTTCAAGGGCAGTGTAGCTGTTACACAACCATATGTCTCACCGACCCCTCCAATTTAGTCCCACAAGGACAGGTTACCTGTTCATGTCCGCAACATCAAAGACACCGCCAGGTACAAATGTCTTACCATTTACGTAATCTGTAAACTTAACGCCCTTCCGCGGTAAAGCAATGTTGTCTAATAAATGACTAACACTTCTGAATAGTCGGCCCTAATTGAGACAACGATACCTCACGGATACCTTAATTGTTAGGCGGCGCTTAATAGGAAGCCTTAACGTCTTTTCAAAATTATTTTATGGTCTATATCTTGACCATTGTCCAGGCGCACCTGAGAACCCTAAACATGACCACATTAGAGTGACCAATTACCCCACGAGGCAGGTTTCCACCCCGCTGGACCAAGTCATTGACCTTAATTGAGAGAGTACAATTGGTCCCGTAAAGAGGCACGGATAAATATACCAACTATTGTATTGCTATTGAACTAATGGCTATCCCATTGCTAGCTGGATACAAGTGTAAGATTTCGGACAGATTGGCCGACACGAGTGACCATTGTTATACAAGTCGGTGGGCGGAGAGCATTTTATTAACCTTCAGAATGCCGAATTCATTAAAGAAGAACTACACCTTATGTTGTGGAAACCTATCCTTTGATAATTTGTTTAAATAAACTTAAACAGGTGTTGTAAACTTATCCTGTGGTAATATGTTTAAAAGAGCTCCGATAGGAGCTCTTTTGAACATATTATCACAGAATAAGTTTACAACAGCCCATTGAGATCTGAATTTGGACATTGAAACAAACAAATTGTTTGGCAATCTATAGGTTCAACATGCTTAATAAAACAGTATAGTAACCAAATAAAAAAATGGATTAACTGAATAGGATTTAGAGTGGATGGCAAAAACAGATGAATTCCTCTGTATATTGCATTGCAACCGGTTTAATTTTCAATAAAGTACAATGCTTTCTTTTCTTACATGGAATCATGCATGAAAACAAACCCTTCTCTTCTGTGTTAATCAAATAGTTTTTATGGATCATTGTTTCTTAATATGTCACTCTTTCCCGTTGGTTACTGTTACGAAACACTGGTGGCACAATAAAGAATCAAATACGAAAGGGAAGCCAATGCCTCGTAAGGTTAAATGAAATAAATGCAAACTGTGCTATATGATATGAGACCTGTGTAATTTTACGACCGCATTAACATTTTTAAAAAGGATGCTATTAAAATAATAAAATGAGCCAAATGAGATAAACAAAAAAGAAGTGATATTTAAAACGGTCTTTTATTACAAGAGGCAAAATGTAAAAAAAGAAATGGCATCGAATTAATTGTAAATACCATATTATCAAAATAGCATTCTTTGACTGTATATGAATGTTAACGTGAAACAAGTTTCCGATGATACAAACACCACAACAAAGAAATGTGTAAATGTTGCTGTTCTTGTTAATTAGGTGCAAAATTAAGATATGCATCATGTCGTTAGTTTATATCAACTGAATAAGACTTAAATAATTTGTAAGTAAATCTAATAAAACAAAGATTTGATATGTTCTGGCAAGCTAACTGTGTTCATCGGCTGAATTTACAAATGCCAAAATTGTTGTAAACTATGTATTTTACCGAGAAAACCAAGATCAGGTTAAAAATGTCCAAAGTATTGTTAACTATGTATTTTTCCGAGGAAAATAAGTTTTACAAGTACGAAGATTGTAAACTGCATGTTTCCAAGCAAACAAAGTCTCTGTTCACAAATGTGGCACATCTTTGCAAATTGTGTATTGTATTAAGAACAGACAGTCTTTACAAACGCCAAAATTGTTGAAATGATTTCAGCATTTATATACATCACTGGACGAATCGGTTCGGTTTGCAAATAACAAAATTGTTGTAAACTGTGCACTTTCCAGCACAGTTTACAACACTTTCGACATTTGTCAACTAAACCATAGCTCCTAGTGTGTTTATGCTCTTGTACATGGGCGAGTGTGTTTCTGAAGTTGGACATATTGTAGACGAGTGTTTATGAAGTTGTACATATTGTGGACATGTATTGCATGGATGAACTGACCAACGACTCACAGCCTACCTTAAATCAATCCACGACGATTATCACTTTGTCTCCTGTCTGCCTTCTCGAGAATATACAACTAGTCGCAGCAGCGTGGCCATCGTAAAAACCCGTATCCAAACAAACACAGACCTTGCTGCTGAAAATGCATTCCAAATATTTCCTCCAAGTTAGCCACATGTTAGCTCGAGAAGATGTGTTCTCCTTGGAACCCAAACTAACTCTGAACGACCAGTACCTTGCCTAGAATGAATAAAGACGCATTTTAACCGTTTGGTCCCCCATAAGATATACTCTAGCAGTTTTCATGTTCTTCCAAGTATTTTTCAGAAGCGCCGTAAGACAATAAAATTCTCATATTCGATACAATGAAACGAAGGCAATGGCCAATTTATACTATGTTTCATACTAGTTTTATATCTGCCAGAAACGAAGCCCCATAACTATGAACCTAACCTTACTATCAGTTTATCAGCGTATTTTACTATGGGAATTCACTTCATGTCATCTCTCTTGGTATACCTGATACTCGGGAATATTCAGTCGGCCGGAAATAATTGCCCGTGTTTTAACGTGATACTTAAGTCATAAAGTTACTGTAATAAATGCTTATCAGACAGGTTTGTGTCACAGAGGAATAAGGAAATTGTAGAATATCGCCCAGGTTAAGAATTCCATGGAGAGTTAAAAACCCTTAATATTATTATTAATTACTATTGGAAATCCAAACATATTAAATTAAAATCACAACATGTGAACAGTTAATTTGAATTTAATACACGAATACCTAAAAAATAGAATTTTAATTTAACAAGATATGTGAATAGCTGCTTGGATATCATCACCGTTTTCATAGTAATAATATATCTTCATATGAAGACACGCAATACGTGATAAAAAAATCAACACTAGGCCAATCTTTATGGTTTACAAATACTAAAGTATGAGGTTTCCATTGAGTAATTTTGGAATTTTATTGGTTTCTAAATAAACATCGTTGTAAACTGTACACTTTCCAAAGAAAAACGAAGTTTTTCTTTGGAAAGTGCACAGTTTACAACGATTTTAACATTTGTAAACTAAACCTGTTACCCCGGTGACACACGCAAAATGTGATCAGAAGCTCGGCTCGTTAGAGATGGCTATAAAACGCTGAATATCCTCATGAAAATAATAATATAGATTTTTGACGAGTGCGTTTGACACAATGATTCATATAACGATGGAGTTGTCGTCTATGGAGACGTCTGAATGAATATTCTCTGAGAACGCCGGACCAATGTCTTCAGTTTACAAATTCCAAAATATTCGTAAACTTGACATTTTCCAAAAAAAAAGTCACCAAACAATTTTGGGAAAGTGCAACGAATTTAACATTTGTGAACAATAGCCATTGACCGATGTAAGGTATGCGGATATCAGTTTGCAGCAAATTTAATTATTGATTTGTGGTGTGAACTGATACGATAATATTCTATATCAGTGATTATAGAATGTGCTTAGTTTAGTAAAATGTAGTTAGATTTGATGTCATTCTCTTTGAAATTTAAATAATTGTTTAAAAAGCCATTGACCTTTCCGATTTTAATCTTGACATTTAAACGCTTTAACTTTATTCAGTTTTCTGATATTATATTATTTTGTGCTGTATATTAAGTAGATAATTCCCTGTGTAATGCAAAACGTGGTTAAAGTCTAATATCTGCCAAGACAGTTTGTTAATCCTTACCGTGCGGCTCACGGAAATATCCGGGTCAGGTAAGGGTTAAACATTAGGGCAATGTAGACAAGAATGTTGCATGCATGAATCACTAAATATCAGGAATAAAATAAAAGTGTTTGCAAAACATGTCTTTCCCTACCGTTTGTACCCGCCACACAGCTTTTATAAAATTTATATGAAATTGTTTATAGTGTAAACTAGCGCCGTGCATAATGTAAATCAGCAATAATGTACATTTACTGAATGCCTCTGAGCATTTACCAGACAACTTTATGAATACCTTGATGAATGTATTGATTTTGAAACATGACTAAAATATATTAAGCGGTGTAGTTTTTGTTTGTAAAGTTGGCATCAATTGAAACTTGTTCTTAAATTTCTTTAAAACTGTTAAATGTCAACACCGTGAGTTGAAGTCAGGTCTATTAATCGACATGAAGGAAAACTTAACAGGAAAGTGCTTCAATTTGTGAAACATCTTGTATAGATTTCTTCATTTTAATCTCAATGCAAAGGGCAATGCAACAAACCAAACATAACTTCACAGTCATTAAAACTTTTTAAATTTTCATTTTAGAAATTTTATTACACGGTTTACACGTTCAAGTTTACAAATGCCAAAATGGTTTTAAATTGTGCACGTTCTAAAGAATTTATTTTTCAAAACGTGCACATTTTACAGCCATTCTGGCATTTTAAAATAAAACAGTATCTGTGAAAGTGTTTGCATCCTAAGTTCGTGTTATTTCAGTTATTTATAAATTCTTCATAAGTCGTTCTGTTATTATGAATTCATTTTGATTGAATTATACATATACATGCATGTGTTTTAAAACACACACACACACACACACACACACACACACACACACACACACACACACACACACACACACACACACACACAC
>JAULCD010267647.1:0-10183 GCA_032361085.1 Calliostoma canaliculatum | reverse complement strand
TAGGGGTTAACAAATACGAAAACACTAAACTGATTGCAATTAATAAAAGTGACATAACTTTTGTTAAATTCATTACAGTGCTGAATTGGGGCCAGTATAACCAAAAATTGTTATCACCTTGTGCTGTTAAAAAGCTTTTCTAAACTAATTTGTGTAAAAAGAGTTCCTTGGAAAGGTTTTCAACAGCCTATTTAGGTCAGAGTTTGGACACTGAAATCGACAAGTATTGGTTTCAGCACTTTAAGGGTTAAAAATTAGGGGTAAGAGATCCCTTTTACGTATTTGAATGTCTTTTCACAAAGTCACTGAAACAAAATGATGGAAAGACAAACAGCATTGATTTCAGCTCACTGAGTCTCACTAATATGCTATTCAAACAAAAATAGAGGACTTGATCCGACTACAGCACTACTGTCTGATACAAACTGCAGCATCTTGGTGTGATGACCCACCTGATCGCTCACAAGAGCCATTATCACTGTTGGTCTTGCTGGTGTCATGGATCAACCACGACTGACTGTTCCCATTCAGGTTATCATCGCTATGCAGGGATATCAGAAGGTTCACGTTCCGTTTACTGAACTGCTCCGGTGTTGTGCTGTTACTGCTGTCAAGGTCAACATTCAGACGCTTGTCAAGGTCATTCATCAGAGAGGTTTCTGCTGTGATGTCACGACGAAGATTTGAGGCTGTTTCTGAGAAGGGAAGATGGCAAGTTAGGTTATAAATTAACAAAAATAACAAAGGTTACCTCACAGGAGCTGAATTTAGGTAATTAGGACGACAAACCAAATGCTGTTGAATTGGAGCTCTTTTAAAAAATATTCCAGGATAAGTTTTTTTACAGCCTCTTTATTTTAATTTAAATAACAAACTGAAACTATGTTTTGCCCTTCAAGAGTTGGTTTAAATATTGAAAGTGTGTTTTCCTAAAGTATCCCAAAAAGTGATAACTGTTTTATTTGAAATCTTTTCAATGGACAATAGCAAAAATTTTTAAAAATGGGTTGAATATATTTATTAACAAGTTTTGTATATTGAAAGATATATATACACTTTAAGAATAAATGAACAGTGACAGTTTTTTTACTGAGGCTTTTAACCTGCAGTGCTGAATTATTAAATTTAATAAATAGTTTGCTGGATACATAAATTCTTTGTATTCCTAATTATTTTTTTTATAAACATTACAAATTCTTTTACACAAGCACATGCAATACCATGCAGTCCATCCATAGAGAATATAGTGTGACAATATGTGCACTAACACATGGCTGTAACACACAACAGCATCCAATGAACACACCTAATAAATACACTCATTTTAGGCAAATATATGAACTGGCCACCATTCCTCAAAGCAATCTTAGGTTAAGTTGATCGGAAGGGATTTTTGAAACAATGTCCAGTGAAGTTGTTTTTTATCATAGGCTTACGACTGTAGCGCAGAGATTGATTTGAAATTGGTGCCGAAGCGATCTCTGCGCTACGATAGTCGTAAGCCAATGTTATAGTTTAGCACTTAGCCAAAAATTGCTTTGAGGAACAGGGTCCAGTACTTTTAATAAATCTGAGCGTAATTTATCCTAAACAATTGAATTCATTTGTTTTTTCATTTATTCTTTTAAATGTCAGTAGTTTGCTCAAATAACCAACTATGAATACAGAATAACTGTCGCTTAACCCTTAAAGTGTTGAGACCAAAATTTGCTCATTTCAGTTTTCAAGTTCCAACTGAAACTGGCCATTGAAAACCTATCCTGTGGCAATTTGTTTAAATTAGCTCCAACTGGAGCCCTTTTAAAGAAATGATCACAGGATAGGTTTTCAACAGCACAAGGTGGTCACCTTTAAAGACTGACTGAAATTAACTCGGCACTTTAAGGGTTAAAGTTGGATAACAAATTGTCAACATATAAACACTCACTGTAAATTTAATCATGCAGTCAAGTACATTTAAAACTGATACAAGAGGCTTTACACAGAGATGCTAAAAAATTTCATTTTCCACATGCAAAAAAAATATTTGAAAGAACTTCTTCCAACAAAATAAGGAACCCTTTAAAAGCATTTATATCCATATCAAATACTTATGAGTTAAGAAAAACCTAATACAAAATTTGCCATTGCCAACTTGCCATGTATAAAATAATAACATAACAATTACAAATTCACTATAGTTATTAGATCTCAAACTTCGGATTCATTCTCAAATTTCCTGAATATTCTCTTTTTTATTAAAAATCCCTGAATATTCTTATAAAATTTAAACGTTCATTTTACTTTTCCTTAGTTTGTATAACTATGGATACAGTAACTTACAGAGTAACGGTCACAAACAAGTTGTCAACATTTGAGGAATCAACACAATCCAATCATGCATGCAGCAATGACCAACAACATTAATAAATGTCACTGCAGGATTTGTAGACATTGCACTAGATTAATGGGTGTGGTAGCCAAAATCATTGTAAACTGTACCTTTTGCAAAGAAAATCGTAAGAGTTTTGGCTAACAAATACCAAAATGTGCTTTTTATAGTAAAACAATGTTGTAATAAGCCTACATTCAAATGTACAAATGCTTTATGTCTACCAAATAGCTACCTAGCCGTAAGTCTATATGGAAATGAGAAATTTAACATAACCAAAAACCGGCAGTCAACTGCGCAATTACCTTCCTTCCTAATTCTTCAATGCTGAGGGAGATGGATGTTTAAAATATGCTAACAGGTCACAGTCGAGAGAGGAGCGAAATGTACACCTGAATATAGGCTTTGTTATTACTCTAAAAACACATGTTTTTGCCTACATTAAACTGTACAAATGTTTTATCTGTCGGAAATAGGACAGCGGGAAACAAGACCTACGAGGTAAATTGCTAACACATTCATCCTATAGTGAACAAAGATGAAAGTGATTGTGAATTCAATTACCAATGTAACCAGTCAATAGACAAGATAATACTACTAGCAAATAAAAACAAGATTGAATCACGTTCATCAGGATTTTATTGCTGTAATATTCATGAAGTTATGTGCACATACAAAATCTCGAGTGCCGAGCCCTGGTAATATGTTTCATGATGAGAGGGTCAAATTGTTGTATGCCCTCTATAACCTTAGTGGAGAAGTTTTGTAAGTAGTGCCATGAAAAAACCTCAAACGACTTCCAGCCCTCTTTGAAAGTGTGCAGAGAACAGTTTCCATGGAGAACCATGACACACTCACCCGAACTTCATGTGGGTCGAGTCCTTGGACTGAAAATGCTCTAAGGATGACCGCAAGTAACCATTAGAAGATGGTGTTACATGTGATCTTCAACTTGGCCAAAGATAAAAGTGGAATGAACACCGACTCGAATGATGAATCCATGTGAGAAGCCAGCTTCTTGCAGATGCCCAGAGGAGAGAAACGGAGCCACGTGGGCGTGTCCTCTGCCTGGAATCCTGTGTCGCTCGGCTTATCTTCATTATAAGGATCCCAAAAGTTAGCCATCCATGCATAAACCTCCGCATCATGAGGTGATCAAGGCGGGCTGTCCTCAGGACTGCTGTCCCCTGTTTCCATCGTGAAAACTGACGCAGTTGTTGAAGCAGAAAGGGCAGAGGAGGTCGTTGGCAAAACCCTAGTTCCTGATGGGACCGCCAAAACCGAAGGGGTAGGTGTCGATAATGCCTGGGACAAAATTTCAGTTGATGTAAAATATCAGCTGAAAAACGGTAGTCTGCTGGTGGGTCTGTCACCTGGGAGGCTGGTTGACTGGTTGACTGGTTGACTGGGAGGCTGGTTGACTGGGAGACTGGTTGACTGGGAGCTGGTTGACTGGGAGGCTGGTTGACTGGGAGGCTGGTTGACTGGTTGACTGGGAGGTTGGTTGACTGGGAGGCTGGTTGACTGGTTGACTAGTTGACTGGGAGGCTGGTTGGTTGGTTAGTGTACTAACTAGATAATGTAGCTGTAACAGCTGGTCGGCAAGGGGAACAGCTCCTGTCCCGGAACGAATCTCTATTATACTCCCCCGAGTAAGAAAGTTATTTATAGTAATCATCATCAACGCCTCGAATAATAAACATCCCGACGATCCGTGGGATTGTCGAAACCCCCCTGCGGTCGGTAATCCTTGTAGTCTTTATTTGTCTGCCAGTTGTCATAATCACGATAACGCCTGTCTGAATCCTTAGGTTGGGAAACCCTACTGTGTCCTGTACCATTTGAGGAGGATCTCTTAGAAGGAGAATTCTTAGAGGATATCTTGTCACGACCCTCAGGATTCTGTTCATAATGGAAGGTGCTATGATCGCCGCCTTAACGACCGACTGCACGTTGCTACAATCTTTTTCTTGCAGAGAAAAATTGTTCAAGCGATTTTGCTGCCGTATGTCAAAACGATCACTCTCATTGCCAGTCGAAGTCACATGGTCACACGACCCGCATTCTGATTGGTGATAGTCATGTACAATATCAGGATCACAAGATCGCACCTGATCAGCTGAAGTGTTATTAACCTGAATATCGTCTTTATCCTAAGCAGAAACTATGGGAACTTGTTCAAATGAGGATTCAGAGGCTGGTTCCAGTGAGGAGGCTTTCTTAGCAGACTTGTGTCTGATATCCGAAGCACGTTTAGCCAACTAGGGACGATAAGATTTAAAGTCCTTGTTCGAGAGTAAACCACAAGCAGAACACAAAGTTTCTATTGTGCAAGCCGAAATTCTTCTTCGTCAAACACAAGGAACATACAGAGTGAAAAATGGATTTAGATATCCTTCTTTGAAAACTAAAACAATTTCCTGGCATAGCTTGAGAACAATTCATGTGGCAATGACACAAGAGGATGTATCAAGCAGTAAACACAGAAAAGCAACACCTGAACAAGGCCAGAATTTGAATATGCAATAAAGGTAAAAAAACAACAATTATTTTTCAGGTATGAGAAAAAAAAAACACTCTAGAAAAGTGAAATTTTCCCGGAGCTCACTCCCACATGTCCATAGGCAACTTATCGGGAGAATTGGTGAGGACAGGAAGGAGGGTAACTGCTGGTAGCTGTTGTTTACGTTAAGTTCTCATTTCTATATCGACTTACGGCTGTATAGCTATGTACAGGAGACAAATATAGTTTGTTTCCAGACATATTATCATGTGTGCATAACTAGAAACATTCGCCCAAACATGCCTGCTTCACGGATTTTAAATCAAGAAGCATGGCTTTTTGGGGCGAATGTTTCTAGATATCTTGGAAATCATTGGGTTTTATACAAGCAAACACAGTACATGGTAAATTTAACAGTCATATTTGAACTTCATACATGTCATAAAAGGACAGTTTACAGTTATAAAGACATATTTGGACAATTGTTAAGAAACAATTTGCGGTGTGAATGGAAAGAAGTATTAAATAATTGAAACTTAACTATGTTATATTGTTTTTGAAAACACTGCATAACAAAATGGTAGCAGAGCGTGTTTAGTTGAGTTATTTTGAATATATCAGTTGTTTTGTACAGAATGTAAAAAAAACCCACATCTGTTAGTTTTAAATAGTTTATCTTAAAATATAACATTAAATGGTCAAACAATAAATTTTCTAGTTTGATGTATTTGTGAATGTTTGTTATGAGATATCAAAGCCAGAACATGGAAAACCAAATTATTTGGCAAATATAGAAAAAAGGCATAGTCAACTTTTACAAATGCAAAAATTAGTTTGGAAAGGCTGACTGACCAAGAGAATCTTTCAGCGCAGAAAGACGTTAGAAATGCTTGTGTTAAAGTGCATGATTGTCAGTTTAAAGCCATACAGATAATAGTTGCATTGTCAGTTAGCTTTCAAGAAGCTGGTGATCCTGAGAGTATGGTTAAAGTAACGGATGAAGTTACTCAAATTGAGAAAGTTGGGTTTTGAAATAAAGAAAAAGCACAAGAATATTTACTAAATAGGTCCGATTTAATTTCTTTTAGAGACATTTAGAAGTAGTGATACATAGTTCAGAATTTTTTGGATGTCAACTTCTGGTTTGTTCGTAAGTTCACGATGTTTCAGGGCATATGCTTGCTCCTTCATCAGGTTCACCTATGTAGGTCCGATTCAATTGTTTTTAGTAGTATTAGAACGGGAATAGCAAACTTGTTCAAAACTAAGCTTACACATGAGAAAACTCACTCTGGTCTTTCTATTAAAGATGAGGTGGACAAATCTCACACACATCCAATGTTATATACCAATAATTTCAAGTTAGATCAAAATCTTGTGTTGCCAGCACAAAAAACAGGTTCATTATTCTTCCACCCCACAAATAATTACCATGACAGATTCTGGTAGTTATGATTTGAGGAAAAATATGTGGAACAATTAAAGAGTGTATCCATCCCTATACTTTCTGTTGATCTAAAACCCTACGAAGGCTAGAAAGCCGCATTGCGTTGATTAAGCACCAGCCACCCCTGAATACAAACTTCTTCAGTTACGTCAGTACCGGCATGTCAGTGGAGATGTTATGAAAGTTTTACAAGACTTGGGACACTGTGCTGCTACATACAATGTTGCTTTAGATAGATTAAAAAGAAAATTTGGTGGAAAGAGAAAGCAAATTGCATTTCAAATGGCAGAAGTTCAGCCCTATTCGTCCTGGAAATGTCAAGGACGTGGAAAGATTTGCAGATATTTTAGATTTAGTAGTGGTAAAATTGCAAGACTCTGACTGAATTGAGGAATTCGGAAATGGTGCTCTTTAATAATCAGTTACTAAAGAAAATGACAGAGAACATGTTAACAGATTATCCAAGGTGGATTTTAAAAAAAGAACCCCAGGAATCTGTTGAAACTTTGCGTGAATGGGTATTGCAGGAAGCTGAATTCAAAACTGTAGCATCAGAAACATTAGATGGGTTAGCTCATAAAGGTAAGACAGATGCTAGAAGTCAATGTTAAGTTGGTTCATTCTTTGGTGATGGGCATGTTACTATTGACAAATATTTAGTAGGTCAAAGCAAACACTCCATTTGGAAATGTAAACAGTTCAAGACGATGACTGTGTGGAATTGATAACTGTCCACACTTTCACAGTCCCTTTCTTCATTCTTCCAAGAGACAGAGTAGCATTAATGTTTCGAAAATAGACACAATGACTGTCAATGAGACTGCCTGTGTAGATCCTTCTGTTGTTATAATGTCATCTTTCAAGTCAGTTACATTTTCATTTAGAACGGTGCCAGTTGTACTGAAACATGGAGAGAATCAAATTATTGTTCATGCATTACTGGATGATGCCAGCACACAAACTTACCTTAATACAGACGCTGCTTCTGAATTAGGTTTCTCGGGTCCTTCACAAAAAGTGTCGGTAAATGTCATCAATGGGCAAAACAAAACACTGGAGACAACGTGAGTTAATTTTGAAAAAGAGAGTTCAGACGGATATGTTCACTGAACAGGTGAAATGTAGGTGGTGATTGGCAGAAGCAGGCAGGCAAATAGAAGCACTCCGAAACTATTGAGTTTCCAAAAGTTTGTTCTCCTTTATCGGTCTTATCATATAGAGAAGGTGAACCAACAGCACATTTAACACATTTGGACTTGTTTCGTAGTGTATCTGGATTGAGTGAAAGTGGTGAAAATTCGAACACATTTTTCACTTACAGTTGAGATGTTGAATTGGGTTTAATATTGCACAAATACTGGAAAGTTGATAATGTTCTATGTTCGACATTATTGCTTTCAAAAGAGGATGAATCGGTCATTGCATCTGGGAAAGATACGCTTTCGTATGGTAATGGTAGATATTGTATTGGTATTCTCTGAAAAAAAAATGTTAGTCCCTTGCCAGTCAATCGTGACATAATTTACAAACGTCTTTGTAGTACAGAAAATAAATTGTTGAAGAACAAAAACATTTGTGACACTTATGACACCAATACTGCTGAGTATCTTCAAAAGGGATACACTCGAAAAGTATTTCCCAGTGAGCAAAGTACATGCACTTAGTACCTTCCCTATTTTCCAGTTATAAAGCCTGATAGGGCAACCACAAAGGCCAGAATTGTTTTTGATGCATCTGTCAAATGCAGCGGCATAGTATTAAATGATAACATACATCAAGGCGACTTATTTCAGATTTTGCTTCGCTTCCGTCGATTCCCAGTGGCTGTTGTGTGTGACATTGCAGAAATGTATCTTCAGATTGAGTCATTCCCAAATAAGTGACATACTATTCTTTCCATTTCTGTGGAGATCCAATAATACATGTGAAAATTCTAGTGTGTATGAGTTTACAGGGGTTGTCTTTGGTGTTAATACTTCACCCAAATTAACCCACAATGTATCCCAAGAACATGCCAGAAGGTTGCTCTCAAAAGCTGCATAAACAGTGTTAAAGTCAACCTACATGAATGACAACATGAATGCACTTCAATGTGAATTAGAAGCAATAGAACTGTATGAACAACCTACAAAGCTTGGGGGAAAGTGGGCGTGTGTGTGCCAGAAAGTGGCTTAGCATTTCTTCTGAGGTTCTTCAGAAAATTCCTGTAGAAAACAAGGCAAATGCGGTTGATCTTACCAGGAAAGAAATTCCCACTGCCAAAACTCTTGGGCTTACATGGGTGGCAAATGATGACAAGTTCAACTTTCCCAGTTTTAGTTTAAACAGCAATTCAGTCAATCAAAGAGGCATGTCCTCAGTGGCAAGAGTGTTCAATCCATTAGGATTTCTTGCGCCTTTCATCATTACAGCAAAAATTCTTGTGCAAGGTTTATCGGTTAAAGGCATTAATTGGGATGAGAAACTTAAAGATAACTATAAAGATATACTTGGATTTGCAGTTATTTATGTCATAATGGGACATTGCATTTTGTCAGTATAAGACAATTGTTAAGAAATAATTTGTGGTGTGAAAAGAAATTAGAACAAGCAGCTGACATGGTCAAGCTATACACCCCGCAACTGGCAAATTGTTTTAAAATTAAAGATGTCATTGGGCATATTCCAAGTAACTTTTAATCATGACACACCGTCATGCCTTTCTGCATCTCCATGCTAAATTTAATGACAATCAAACCAATAGAACGGAAGTTATGAGTCAGACAGGACTCCTTACAGTTTTCGTAAAAATTCCCCACTTTTTGCCTCCAACACAAAATTTTACAAAAATATATTCAAAATGGATTGACATGACACATTATTATACCCTTCTACATTTCCACACCAAATGTGATCAAAATCAGACAATTAGTTGCAAAGTTATGAGCCGGACAGTTTTCTTTAAAAATCGTCTCTTTTCGTCCAAAAACGGCAAAATAACCAAAAATTTACAAAAATATATTCTAAATCGATTAACATGACACATTATTATATCTTTTTACATCTCGACATCGAATTTGATCGAAATCGGACAATTAGTTACAAAGTTAAAGAGCCGGACAGGACACTAAACAGTTGTTTTTTTAAATTGTCACTTTTTGTCCCAAAAGGACACAATTACCCAAAATTTTACAAAAATATATTCAAAATTGATTAACATGACACGTTATTCTATCCTTCCACATCTCCACACCAAATTTGATCAAAATCAGACAATTAGTTGCCAAGTTATGAGCCGTCAAGAAACGTGACGGACACACGAAGCCCATTTTAATACTCCCTGTAACAACATTGTTGCGGGGGGTAAAAATACATAACTGTAGACATAATTATTCAGGAACACATCATCAAAGAATAATTCGAAATTCTCAAATGTTGCAGATAAGGCTAACATTCAGTTTACCACATAATAGTGTAAATGCATTTTTTCTACTGTTTAGACAATGAAACTATATATTTTTTTTATCATCGAAAAACAGCTGCAAATCACTAGAAAATTCCACTTTTAAAATATTTCAAACTCAAGTGCAGATAATACTTTAGGCCACACTTTTTTTATTTTATGCTTTACAGATTTTTGACAGCAATATTTCTGTCGGGAGGCGCTAGATTATTTTCCCCAAAAGTGTTTCATCATGAGTAGGCAGGCATAAAAAAATAAAACAAAACATAAGTAAAGACATCATCTTTTTGATTTTGTAAATATTATTATGCATTTATGCTAAATTTGTATTAGCAAGGCAATTTCTGCAGGTAGATTTATTTTTAAAAATATATTTTACATTTTTTTTGTTGGCGGTATTTTTAAAATTGCAAATTCCCA
>JAULCD010267536.1:0-10183 GCA_032361085.1 Calliostoma canaliculatum | reverse complement strand
CGCACGGGACTCAACTACGCAAAGTGATAGAATGTTCACTTTTTCATATAGTGTATTACTAAACATAACATGTATTCTTGTTTGTCGCTGTCTAAATAGCATAAGAAATAACTGAATATTTTGAAAATTAAAAATTAATTTAACAAAAAAAGTTGTATCGTAATTTTTACTTCTCAAAATAGAATACTTTTCGATGCCCTCTATGAGGGACTTATTTATTCTGTTTAATGTGAACAAATAGAATGTTAACTAAACACGTTAACTAAACACTGGGCTTGATTAAAATAGCTGTAATGTCTGCGTTGTTTTAAAAATATAGCCAACACATTTACAAATGACAAATTCGTCACAATACAAAAACAAGGTTTACCAATATAAAAATCTTTGTAAATTATAAGCTTTCAAATGAAAAACAACAGTTTACAACATTAAACAAATTATTGCAAATCAACTGTTTTATCCTTAGAATGAACAAAGTATACATATTTGTATTGTTATTATTATTATTTATAAATCTAATTTAGGGCAGTTTAATTTTTAAACCAAAATGTGAAAATCGTTGTTTACTGTGTATTTTCTTTAAAATACCTTGTTTTTCTTTGGTTAGTAAACAGTTTAAAGCGAATTATTTTATTTTAGATGTCAAACGATGTCCAAATAGTTGCCCGTTTCACAAATGTCAAACACATTGTATTGTGTGCACTTTCCAGAGAAAAACAATATATTTCTTTGTAAACTGCACAGTTTACAACGACTTGATTCATGTAAACAAATCCAACACGCCCAGTGCAAGACATTCACTGATGAATGAAGCGGTGAGATATAAATACCAGCCTGATCACAGAGGAGAACGGGGCTGATCCACAGAGGCCGAGAGAGTGAGGGAGTCAGAACGCTTCCTTGTCCAACCACCGCCAGTCGGTGAGGAGATGGCATCGCAGTGCAGACGTGGAGGCGGAGAGACTGTCGTCGAGAACGCCGGTCTATAGAGACGCTGCTACCGCCTAATTGTCAAGAGGAAGTAGACATCAGTGCAGAGAGAAAGAAGAAATAAGGGAGGAATAGCGGCGTCCGATCCGGCTTCAGTCACGATGCAGACTTGAAGGGGAGATGGATGCAGGTTCAAGAGGGGGATTTATGCAACGCGGGCGTTTGTTTACAGTTTACGATCCCTCAAGTGCACTCTTCAATGTTGCCTCGGTGAAGACTTGTGATGACTTGGCGCTTTAATGGTCTGGTTTCTGGTTCGACGCTCAATGCTCGGTGGTGGACAAGGAATATGAGTTTGTGATTGTGTGACCGTCCGGACTGTTTGTTACATCTCGGTTATTAATCATGTTCATACGGATTACTTACTGTTTTATTCTGGGCTCGATGCTCTCCCTTTGCTCGTCTTCTTCCACCCCCTCCCTCCTCTCCTCTCTCCCTCCCCCTGTGGATAATTTGGAGGAAACTGTTCTCACCTCGCTACTTAAGATCGTGGATGAAAAGTTTGACAGTCTGAGCACTCGTCTCGGACAGATGGAGCGGGCGGTGAATGGCCTACAGTTCTTCAATATGCGGAAGTTCAGAGTACTTACGAACACGATACAGACGTCGGACTGCTTTACGAAGAAAGAGGATACCGACTTGGAAGCCAGGACCCTCCAGTCGACTGTCACACGTGTAGGTCACGAAGTAACAAGCCTCAAGGAGGCGAGCAGTAAAATGTTTAATAAGCTTGAGCGGTCGATTCTGTACATTAATCACAACATCGAGGAAAAGACAAGCGACATTAAGAGTAGTATTGAAGAGAGTAGACAGGAGGAGGCGGTGCTGTTACCAGAACCTACAGCAGCCGAACAGGAATTCACAGCAAGGAAAGAGAGCGTTTTAAACTGTACATTCGACACGAAAGCGCTGGAAGAACATTTGAATACGAAGTTCGATTTTTTAAGAAATCAATCTCAAATTCAGTTCGAACTGCTGAAAAATCAGTCTGAAATTCATTTTGATAAACAAAAGTTTCATTCTCAACAACGGCTTGATATTTTGAGACAGGTAGCGGAGTCGTACTACAAAAAGCAAAAACACCTGACAGAGGTGCAATTTAGAATAGTGAAAAATCAGTCTCAAAGTCAGTACGACACCCTTAAACGCCAATCTCTGGATCACTACACTAGTCTATCAAGTCGCAATATAACACGCAACTCAGGTGAGAGGTCAGATGGAAGGTCAGGTGAGAGATTCGGTAAAAGGTCAGGTGAAAGGTCGGATGAAATGTCGATTAAAGTTGTAGAAAGAGGATCAGAAGACAGGTCTGACTCAGAATCATTCGAGAAAGACATGTTTATAGACAACGAAATTTTATTCTTCGCTATTTCAAATTTGACGTCACACGTGGTTCAGTCCGTGAGTTTCCTCCGTCACACAGACAGTATGCTTGAGCGTGTCATCTCCAACACAGAAACTCTGGCGTACGAACAGGAAGAACTGCGCAAACATATCGTCAATGCCGTATCCCAACCTCAGGGGTCAGAAGTCAATAAACCCGAGTTCAACGCCATTAGTGAAGGTGGGACCAATATTGCTCAGGGTCAAGGTCAAGTGCGTGAACCTGGTGCGCAGCCAACCGGATGCACGCTGCCTGAAAATGTTCTCGCAGACATTGCTAAATTTTCTAAAAATGGTTCCCAGTTGTTTGAAATATTAACTGATCTTGCTCAAATGAGCCAGGTATCTCTCTCTTCGTCTATTGTTGAGTTGCAAGACGAAGTTCTCCGAATGGAAGAAACCCGGACTAAGACCGAGTCTGAGACAAAGCTTCCGGCTTCTTACGTTCCAGGAGACTACAAGCTGGCCTTACAAAAAATCCTCAATACGTCACAGAATACGTTCAAGATGACTGAGGCCATGGCTTCCAATACGGGCTGGATACCGTATATCTACCACAACATACAATACGTGGAGGGACAGCTCAATCGTTCATTGTCCGCCAGTGGTCGCTTCCTTGCGGAACTTCGAGGTCTTAAGGTAAAGCTCACCCGACCTGATTCAAATGCGCAATCCCAGGGTGCTGGGGTGAACGCGCTGGTAGATGACAGGCGGAATGTGTCTCTTACTCAGGATGGTATACTGGAGTTGATATATGACACGAGTTTGAAGCTCAAGAGGATTATGCCGGCTCTCACTCGACTTATTGCCGAACCAGGTGAGATATAAAACTTTTCTTTGCCTTTTCACAGTGTTAAACCACGATGCTAATCACATCCTCTAAATATACACCATCCTGGGTTACCGCAGGGGATCCACGCTCGCTACCACGCTACAATCCCCTGGGTTTAATCGGAGGGTTTCTGCCGATTTGAAAGTTGCGTCATCGTTGATATTATCTAATCAAACGCTTAGCACAGCAAACCGTGTGCTCAAATGAGAATCGTTCTTTCAAATTTGAAATTCACATCACGCACAAAGCTATTGTTGTTGGCAAGAGTTACGTCCCTTGAACTTAAACGATAGGAAAGACGTGTCCTTTCATTGGACAGCTATTTTTATCAACACGTAATTCAAATCGGCAGAAACCCTTAGATTTAACCCAGGGGATTGTAGCGTTAGTGGTAGTGAGCGTGGATCCCCTGCGGTAACCCAGGATGGTCAGTGCCCTGTGCAGTTGTTTCTTATCATAGGCTTACGTCAGTCGTAGCACAGAGATCGCTTTGGAACCGGTGCCGGTGATCTCTGCGCTACGACAATCGGAAACCAATGTTATATTTAGAACTTACGATCAACTTAGCTTAACATTGCTTTGAGGAGCGGGCCCTGTTTTCTTAGTTAAGCAGTGCCAGAGACGATGTTTATTACGACACGGACACTGCTTAACAGCGAGCGCTTGATGCGTGACAGATGATGAATGACAGAAACACATGTAAAAACTTAAGCCTATTTAATTGTTCTTCAACCAGAAGGGCTAAAAAGTAACACTTAGGAGTAAAGATAATAAAAGCATCTCCTTACACGGGATTTATGTCAATTAAACGATATTTGTATGTATATAAACAGCATCCTAATGACATTAAAACTAATTATGTACAGTGTTGAGTAGCGCAAATCAACAAATGATCTGTTTTAAAGAGATTGCACATGACTCACAGCTGAGCAAAAACTTACATTAAGGGAAATAACATTAAACGAAAACTACTGAGTTTAGAGAAGACATACCGTCATGTACCCCTTCCCTACTGCTGATTATAACATTAACTCTTAAATTTTTTAACAGCCTATATAGGTTGAAAACTGTGCACGACAAAAAGGCATGTAACACTTAGCACATTAATTTCGTTCTGGCATTAAAAAATATGAACCACAAAAAGGCTATGAGGGTTTATCTTTTTGCTTCAGCCAAACATTATGAACGGTTTCTCATCTCACTCATGGCAATCTATCATGCCTTGCATTTCTCTTTGCCTTCCCAAGTTTCTTATAATACTCCTGTGTAGAAAAGAAAGGTTTGCCTGTATTTCTGAAAACATGCTGTACCTGTCCCGGTGTTCCTCTTATTTCCATTACCTTTCACCTTTCATGGTGCTCATTTTCGAAACATTTAATTTGTGAGGTGAAACATGTATGTACAGACGCATCGATGCTATGCAACATGCTGGCAATAATCCTTTAAGTGCTAAGCACAGCGTTTGCACATTTTAGTGTCCAAATTCAAACCTGAACAGACTGGTAAACATTAATCTTTTGGTAACTTTCAAGAGCTTTATTAAACAAATTACTTTATTAAAGGTTTTAATAGCAGCTGGTCCCTGTTTTAGGTTCTACTAAGTTCATTTCAACCTGAGCGGCGTATCCCGAATGTTTTAAAGGTTTTCCTTATCCCAATTAGTGCCTCGCTCAACATAGACTCCTGTCTGATTATGCAGCTCACAGAAATAACCGGGTCAGGCTACAAGCCTGACCCGGATATTTCCGTTAGTCGCACAGTAAGGGTTACGAAACAAGAAAATAAGCAAAGTAAGCTTGCACACGGGGATCGGATACGAGTTATCTTTCCATGATATGAAGCATCTCACGTTCTCGTAAATATTTGTAAAGCCTTCATCGTCGTCAGTATTATTGTA
The DNA here is from genome assembly GCA_032361085.1 of Calliostoma canaliculatum. NCBI lineage: Eukaryota > Metazoa > Mollusca > Gastropoda > Trochida > Calliostomatidae > Calliostoma > Calliostoma canaliculatum. The sequence goes on along the minus strand of JAULCD010267536.1, from coordinate 5,081 downwards.
AGTGATACCACACGATTTGAAACAAATAACCAACAGAAAAACAAACCTTTTCAGGCATATTTGACATTCTCGTTTACTTTGAATAATGAGTCCTTCGAATGTTTGAGCTTCACTTAATAGCTCAAATATCAATAACGGCAAGATTTCTGATTCTCACCTTCAACTCTGCCCTTTCGTAAGATCTGAGAACTGAAACTGATCTGAACAAAAGAGTAGACATCTTTAAATGGATCACTTATCAATATCTATCCACAAAAATATCAACGTTTGAATGTCTAGACCATCTGTTGAGACACATTTTGTCAGACATAAAGGCAAATGTGTAAAAAAACAAAACTAATTCCGAGAATTATTAGTTTGGGGGCGTTTATTTATTTATTATCACTGAATATAATTTAAAACACCTGTTGTTTAATTGGATGTTTAATCGCTGCTTTAAACATTTTCCCAAGAACGTATAAAAAATTGGTCACAAATATCTTTAAATTCGGAACTTAAGCTTGTTCACTAAAAGTTATTAGTTTAACAGCGTACACACATTTGTTTTTATTTTCATTTGCAACTTATGTGTATGTAGACTCGCGACGTTTGCTCCTTCATCAAGCATATGTACTAGAAATAAAGTATATAAATTATTCAACGAATTTTCATTGGTTTGATGGTATTTCCATAAAAAAATCATACGCTTCCACATTCCCCTAATCAAACGCTAAACTTGACGTTGAGTTATTCTAGCTCACCCCTTACGCAAAGCAGCGTCCAGTTCACGTACATTTTGGATAGCTTGGTCTCTTTTTCGAACTTGACGGCCTAAAATGTTCCAAAGAGGATCTGTGGGATTGATATCAGGACTTTAGTAAGTTCAACGTTTGATTCAGAAAATGAAGTCACTCGTGCACAAGGAGGATACACCACATATTGTTATAAACTGGTAATCCCAGTTTTAGATTGGGCACACAAAGAATTAATTAATAAGATAAAGCAACTCAGTGTGTCAATAGACTCGTTAATTCTCAATACATGTCAATTTACGGCTGTCAGGCTTATCAAATACGATAATATCAGACCATTTGCTGTCAGCGAAATAAACAAACTAAAACAGAATGAATCCTACTTCTTCCTTCGTGGATCTACATAAACACTTTCCTGTTATCTATTATGCGAAGCATCTCACACTGCTTAGGTAAATATTTATAGTCTTCATCGCTTCAGTATTATTGTAAGTGGTAACACATGATTTAAAACAAATAACCACAAGAGAAAACTTTTCAGGCATATTTGACATTATCGTTTTTCTTGAAATAATGAGCCCTTTGAGTGTTTGAGCTTCACTTGATATTCCCAGTATCAATAACTCAAGGAGTTCTAATTCACACTTTCAACTCTGCCCTTTGTACGATCTGACAACTGGAACTGCTCTGAACGCAAAAGCAGACGTTTTATGATAAATAACTTTCTCCAAGTCTCAGTCCATAAAAATGTCAGATGTCAGACAGATCAAAACCTATCATCTGTCCAGACAAAATCCACAGGACATATAAGCATTCTAAGTCCCCGTTCCTCAAAGCGATCTTAGGCTAAGTTGATGGTAAGTGCTAAAATATTACATTGGCTTACGACTGTCGTAGTGCAGAGATCGCTTTGGGCACCGGTTCAAAATTGATCTCTGCGCTACGACAGTCGTAAGCCAATATAACCCAACCATGACACTGATTCCGTTTGCAATTACCGGTCCAATGGACATTTGCATATACCAGAAAATATACATTCGAAATCTGAGCTCCGTTCCTCAAAGCAATCATTAGCTAAGTTGGTTGTAAGTTTTAAATATAACATTGGCTTACGACTGTCGTAGCCCAAATATCGCTTTGTTCCAAATCGATTTCTACGTTATGATAGTCGTAAGCCTGTGATAAGAAACAATGTCACAGGACATTGTTAAAAATTATTTATGATTTACTTAGGCAAGATCGCTTTGAGGACTCGCCGTTAATGGCTGTAATATTGCCCAAACGGCGTAAAACAATAACTCACTCACTCACTCGCTTTGAGGAACAAGGCCCAGATGTATATCACTCAATCACATGGTTGTCGATAGTTTTGTAAAACGGCCCCCAGGGCCCCCAGTGTGAAAAGCTGGATAAACAAATAACGATCTATGTGTCCGCTTCCTGTCTTTGACTCCTTCTAATTCCTATTCCTGTCTTCATCTGGTATCTTTTATAGGGCTCCTCGTCATGTGTATCATTGAATTTACGACGTGAAGCAACTCGTGTTCAGCTCTCACCAATTTAACACATGTGTTATCAACTAACTGTATTTTAACAATAAACTGTTGAATACGCATCCTGTGGTAATTTGAAAAAGCCTTTGTTAAAAAAAGTTTCTCACAGTGGTATCTTAAAAGCACAAGGTTTCTTCATTGCTGATTACATAAACACCTTTATGTTATTAGATATGTTTATATTTCATGGACTATTTGCAGAAACTTTTTTAGGTGCAAGAACATTGATTCTTTTTAATGTCCAAAGTCTAGTCTAAATATAATGTTAAAAATCTGTCCTGTGATAGTTTGTTTGAAACTTCTTTCGGAGCTCTTAAAACAAATGACCACAGGGTACTTTATTTACAGCACTAGGTAGTCACAGTCCCATAAAAAGCAGTTTGGCACTCTCGGGATTAAGTTCATATGTATATATATTTACTTTAACACTACTTACATAAACTGTATACTGTTTACTCTCAGCATTCTTAGTAATATAATCACTCTGTCAATAGCAGTGTTTATCTACATAAACAGAGTATACTACCAAGTCTTAAAAAAAATTCAATGTCTTTTAGCTGGCCTGTACTCTTTGTGACTTTAAACAAAACTAAGAAGTGAATTTATATCAAACATATATTTCAACATTTTTACATTCAAAAGTCTGCACCTGCATCTATACACATTGCTACAGGTTTTTCCCTTAACACCATCCGAACACAACATTTTGCTCAGTTTAGTTTCCAAATTCTGACTTTAACAGGCTGTTGAAAAATTATTCTGAGGTAATTTGTTTAAAAGAGCTCCCGTAGGAGCTTTTTTAAACAAATTATCACAGAATAGGTTTTCAACATTACAAGGGGGTCACAGTTTCCGAATGTCTGAAATCAACTCAACACTTAAAGGGTTAAGTATCCAAATCAACATTTACATGAACTGCTTTAACTCTCACGCATTTGGAACTTGACAGCAAAACAATTGGCGATTTTAGGTGCCGTTTCCTCAAACCTCTAAAGATTACGAGCTTGTAGCCGTGCTATTGCTTATTACACATTGATGACTTTATAAATGTCCTAAATTCGTAAACTGTGAAATTTTCAAAGAAACAATAGATGTCTAACCTATTGACCCAGTGCTATGGGGTTTGAGGCCATGATGATACCACAATTTTGTAAACGTGAAATGTTCACCCAATTGAAACCTGAGATGATTTATTGCACAGAGCGGTATTCAGACATTGAAATAAATGGGCACATATATCTCTGTAACCTGATCAGCACCTTGGGATTTGTGGGCAAAACCCAATAGACCTTAACTCATCTTATTCATATCTGTCTGTCTTGTCCTCTCATCTCCCAGTCTTATCTATGTGGGAGAAATGTAAACCAGCTTTGTTCGTGAAGTAGACCAAACAGGGAGATGTATACTTGTCTACGCCCTGTGTCCATCTCCCCTTTCATCTTTCATAGTACTCCTTACCGCCCTGTCTAACGTTTTATATGTGAGGTATAGCAACCCTTGTATGTCTGGGGTCCGCTCCACAGAGATATTGTAAGCTAGGGTCTATCTTAATCAATATATCTTATTGACCGTTGAAAACGTTTTTTGGACCAAACACCCGATGGGAATGAGAAAGCTCTTGTTCCACAAAGCTTACGATGCTAAGATGTCTTAACTTTCATCTTAGCGCTCTCGTGACGAAAGTGCTAAGATGAAAATTAAGACGTCTTAGCCTTACTCCAACTTTATGAAATGGAACTATTCCGATCTTACGGATTCAACGTACGTCAACAATTAACCCCTGAATAACAGTGTTTGTGCATTTCAGTTTCCACATTCGACCCAAATACATTAAAGGGAGTCAAGAATTAATCACACAACTAAATTATGCATTTTGCTCTGACAGTGATACTTGTTTTTAACAATGATAACAAATTCAGACATCCTGTTAAAAACCAATTTTGTTAAAATTTGCAGAAGCATTTTTGAACAAATTACCAGTACAACGTTCCACCGACCAAATTCAGAAGTAAGCTAAATTATTAAGTAAAGTAACTCAGTATGTCTGCAGCATTAATGATTCCACACGTATATCAATTTATACGGTCACAAGGCCCAACAAAACCGATTATGTCTCAACAATTTGTTCATAGAGAAATAAGTAAATAAGCTAAGACAAAATGGACCCCGCTCCCATATATACGTGAATCTGTGTAAACACTTTCCAGTTATTTCTCGAAGCATTTCACTTTGTTAAAGTAAATATATGTGAAGTCTTCATCGCCTTCGGTATTTTTCTGAATGGCACCACATGATTTAAAACAAATAACAATTGAGGAAACTTTCCTAGGCGTATTTGACATGCTCTTTTACTTTCGAATTCGAAGAATGAGCTCTTTGAGTGTTTTAACTTTCACTTGATAACTCCTTATCAATAACTAGGATTTCTGATTTATGCCTTAAACTTTGCACTTTAGTAAAGCCTGAGAACAGGATAAAGCTGTTATACATTTACAATGACATAAACTATGCTACTAAACTTTTGAAGAATAAATAAGATGCACGGTGTACAAAACAACTTGACATTTAAAAACCAAACCTATTAACGTATATGACGTATATTTACGTCTGTGTGAAATTTTGCCCTGTAACTAATTAGAGCAAAGAGAAGGTCCCCGTTCCTCAAAGCGATTTTAGGTTAAGTTGATCATAAATGACTTTTTAAACAATGCCCTGTGGAGTTGTTTCTTATAGGCTTACGACTGTCGTAGCGCAGAGTCAATTTGGAACCGGTGCCGAATGGCACCGGTTCAAAAGC
>JAULCD010267425.1:0-10184 GCA_032361085.1 Calliostoma canaliculatum | reverse complement strand
ACCATACCTCAAATCAACAACCAAAAATCAAACAAGGCATCATAGCAACTCTCACCCGAAGAGACAAAAACATTAGCTCAAAACCTGAATACCTCCAAGCCAAACTCAAACACCTCCGCCATGTATTCACTAACTACAATAATTACCCAGCCAGACTAGTAGACACCACCATTAATGCCACTCTCAATTCCAAAGTGAAAATCTCACGTCACTAAACAGCTCCATCAGCCTACCCTACATCGGTACAGCCAGCCACAAAATCAGAAGACTTCTTAAAAATCAAACTAACATAGATGTAGTATTTCAAACAGGCAAAACCCCCACAGAACGCCAGATGTAGTATTTCAAACAGGCAAAACCCCCACAGAACGCCCTTAAAGCCAATAGCCTACCCACATCAGACTCAGATGACCCCACAGGGGCAGTTTTCAGAGTGTCTTGTGATTGTGATGCCACTTACGTTGGCGAAACATCAAGGCCTGTACCAATTAGGATAAAAGAACACAAATATTCAGTTCAGAAACAAGACTTAAAATCTGCTATCTCTGACCACATCAAAGACTTTCCTAACCACAATATCCATTGGGACAATTTCAAAGTCATCACCTGTAATCAAGCCAACTACAAAATCAGAAAACTTCAAAATGTAATCAACATCAAATGATTCCAGCCAAGCATCAATAGAGATCAAGGGTATTTCAAACAAAATGCCTATTACGAACTTATCACCAAACAAACTTAATCTCACTGTACTATTCACCTCATTGACCTATAGTCATTTTCTATCAAAACACTGTCCATGTCACACTGGCTTCCAATCATTATACTATAACATCAAAGTACCTGAGGCCAATTAAACATTGTCAATCTATTAACCAGTTTACAAACCAACCTTGTCCCTTGTGTAAACATTAACTCCATTGCTCCTCACCATTGTACATCAACTATGTAATATGTATATAACCTGTACATTCACAAGTATGTATATATATATATATAAATATCAACTCCAGAGAATAATCAAAATCGTTATCTGTGAAGACAGATTCCTTTGGACATTTTGGCAACATAAATATAGAAGCTATGTGTATGAACCACTGAACTTTGACAATAAAACGGACAAATGTTTAGCTTGGAATTCTAAAGGTTCACAACCATTTCCGCATTTGTAAGCTAGATTCATCACGTTTACTTTGTGATGTGCATTTTAATGGGTGTGGTGCCTAACTCTGCTTTGTTCTCACGAACGCTCGCTGCCAGGAATGGTACGACCGGAAGCTCACCTGGGTCCCTGAAGAGTATGGAGGTGTAGACAGACTTTATGTCCCCTCCAGCAAAATTTGGCTTCCCGATATAGTTCTGTATAATAAGTAAGTCTCGGAGTAAAATGTAGTATTGTCTTTTATCTTCAAATTACTGTGATCGTATCAATTTATTATTGTGAGTAACTGTACGATTGTTGTATTTTCTTGAGTATATTTACCCTGGCACGTAAAGGCAATTTTAAAAATAAAGGTAAGTGCAGTTCGAGTTGTTTAATGTTTTGTTCACTAAAAATAAATCTATTCTAAAAAGAAATCTATTATAATAACATCTTGGTGTGTTTTACAAAAGCTAACAGTTTTTAAAGGTGAATTTTTAAGCATTGGGGGGTTTTCGTTGGAAAATTCACAAGTTACAACTATCTTGGTAATTGTAATCTAAACTAATAGGTCTAGTTACTTTTGTAATTTTGAAAAAAGAGATTGTCTGGCTCAAATGGAGACTATTTTTCTTGAATTAAGATCGGTAGTACCCTAGGGATGACCATATCTTTCCGAATCAAGGTAGGAGCAAAAAGGTCTTTTTTAACCTCACTTGTATACACAGGAAAATATGTTTAGAAATTAGTAAGCGGATTTCCATTGGTTTGATGATATTTGCTTAAGAAATCTCATCAAACCAGTGGAAAACCGCTGAATAATTTCTATACATTTTTTTCCAGTTTCTTGCACACTTTGTACCATGCATGACAAAAGTAAGAAGAGTTTGCCTGTAGGTGTGTTTCTCAACTAAGGTAAGACGCGGTAGACATCGGCATGTGGGCATCTTTCAGCATGGGCTGGCGCTTCCTATCCACTAACCCCACCTGTAACATATGTGTGAATGTCTAACAACTCTGCTGACATACCTGCACAACCTCAACCCGACCCACTCCTCAACTAACATACCTATAGCATCCATGTGGATGTCCAACAACTCTGCAGAATTATCTGCCCTTTCTTACCTTGACCATTATGTGTCATGTCTGCTTGCAAGTTTGACGTTGTTGTTGCCTGTGAAGGAATGGACAGACCCAAATCTCTCATGGGACCCAAAGGAATACGGTGGCCTGGTTACCTTGGAGGTTCCTGTGACGAGTATCTGGTTGCCGGATGTTGTGCTCTACAATAAGTGAGTAGCATCAATGGACAACCCACAGGATGGAGTAGACAGGTGATCAGTGTCTACTTGTTGTGTAACAATGTATTTTGTTTTTTTATCTTATTATGTTACTTGTTTTATCACAAATATGAAATTTGTCACATATGTCACATATGTCACATATAACACAATGTCCCTGTTATAATATGAAATATTTTGGATTACAATTTCTTTAATTGTAAAGACGACGTTTCTGCGCTATTTCCTGCCCCTTCGCAAGGTCGTTTTAACAATTAAAGAAGTTGCAATCGAGAATAGTTTGTTATAATAGACACCAACTTCTAAATGTTCATAAAGGTTCAAATATATGTTTAAATTGTAGAATTATAAAAATAAATTATTACAAATTCGCTTGGTCAATGGGTTCGGTTTACAATTATCAACATCGTTGTAAACTTATGAATTTGGCTAAAAACATTACCCAATAACTGTGCGTTTTATAAAAATGGCAATTGTGAATTGAACCTATGGGCCCATTACACAATGAATAACAATGGGGTTTTTTACACAAATCAATAATTTCGATTTTTTATTGTATTTATATCGCTGTTTTAATCTTTTGACTTTCAGGTTCTTTTAATAATTAGTTGTACGATAGTATTTGTTATGTTTAGGAATTAGTTGTGTCATAGAACTTAGTGTTTCATTTAGTCACGTTAGTTGTACTGTAGCACATAGTTGTAGTTTGGTGCACTTTTCTATGCACTTTTATGCACTTCAATAGTAAGTATAAACACAAAGACATGGGTAGAAATGCTGTAAAATAAGCTGTTTATGAAAACAATTATTGTCTTTACTGCCTGCCAACAAAATCATTGAAATCCTTGCATCGCAAGAATTTAGTTTAAAATATCCTTAGTTTCGAATGTTAATTAATGTTTATTTAGAAGGGGTGGTATTTTAGTCTAGAAAAGGATCGTTTAACCAATTGGGTTGGTTTATATATGCTCAAATCGCTGTACATTATGCATTATATTTTTTAAAGTAACATTTTGTGTTAAGTGCATACTTTACAGCGAGTTTAGCCTATGTAAACTGAAGTTATTGGTTCAGTGAGTACTATGTAGTGGTTTTCTTTGCAAAATGTAAATGTAGATATATTTCATGCAGAGCACAAAACCGTTGGTATCACAATGTTAAAATCATTTAAAATAATACAAAATTTAAATCTGTGAGCAAATGAATTAACCTTTTGATACCAATCTTATGTTCTATCGTGTGTTGCCCTCTGTGTGTTTCATTCTGAAAACTCTTGCAACTGTCCATTTCCATTTGTACCGTGGCAACCAGGGCACCTTACCTCAAAGTAATCTAAGGCTAAGTTGATTATAAATGCTAAAATATAACAATGGTTTACTACTGTCGTAACGCACAGATTAGTTTGGAACCGGTGCCGAATGGCACTGGTAAGCCTGTGATAAGACACAACTCCACAGGAAATTGTTTAAGAAATCACTTACGATCAACTTAACACTAGGGTCGCTTTGGGGAACAGGGCCCAGTATTACAAAGGATGCCGTTTCATAAAGTGGTCGTAAATGTACGAACTCGTCATATATATGAGTAGGCCAATAGGTTTGCCGACAAATGTCAATACTGCGTTGTAAACTGTGCATTTTCCACAAAAAACTTCGTTTTTCTCTGGAAAGTGCACAGTTTACAACGGTTTGTGCTTACATGAACTAAACCTATTGGTTCAGTGTGAACATTAAGCCATTGTAGTTACGAGCCAATAACTTTATAAGGTGTTTGTTAAACGTGGCCTAATACTCTCTTCAGCCATGGATATCAGCACACCATTGTAATAGGAATCACGTGAAAACAGGGTCCAGCTTCGCGAGATGTTTATGTAGTGTATTGGAGATACAGGAACGATGATTCGACCTTCCCAATACAGAACTACGTCTAGACAAAACATTATTTAAGACAGTTGGCGTTAGAAAAGATTAGGAAAAAAGGACAAGCCTACTAATTATTTTCTTTATCGTGTTTTGGATAACATACATTTAGCCTGCTGACAAATCTTGTCGCTAGACTGCCCGTGCTTAGTAAGGAACACTGTCATTAAAACAGAGCTTGGTCATGATTAGTTGAAGGGTTTGAGACATTAATATAGTGTGAGTATGTCCCTCTAATTAGTGTGATTGACAGAACGAAACTATCTAGAAGAGCACTTGTTGTACATCTCCTGTCATGAACTGGATATTGTTGTAAGGTTAAAGGGCGACGTACTTAATGTTATTGTGACCGAGATTGAGGGAAGAAGCCGTTAGTATTATTACAACAAAGAATCAGTTCATATAAATATCACTGAAAACAAAACCGCTGAATAATTTCTATACATTTTTTAGTGTATTTTGCACAAATCACCACCTTTACAATTGATTGTCCCACTCTAGTTGTTGTCTATTAAGTGATTGTTCCGTTAAAGTTGTTGTCCAAAAAGTTAAGCCGATATTAAACATATCTGCCATTGGGTTTATATTGTGGTTTCCTAATGTCATAATTGAAAAAAACTGCCCTTTAAAAAAAAACTCCAATAATTTGTGCAATTTTAAAGTTATTTGTTAAATTTTATGTCAGTTTTTTTAAACCAAACCCTTTCTTCAGAGTGCTCTCTCTCTTAACTTCGACTTCTTATTAACGCATAAAAACGCATTTAATCTCTATTCCCTGCAATGGTAAAATTAATAATTCCAAGATGAATAATAAATAAACAGAATACTATTTAAAATAGTATTGTATGGAACAAGAATGTCAATCTCATTCAAACCAAGTCTCTCTACTTTTAACAGAAGGATTTATGTTCTTGGCATATTCACCTATACTTGACCAATGTGTGAACAACATATTTGGTCATAACGTTGTTCATGGTTCTTGTTACATCGTCTACTCTTAAAAAAGCTTCAATGCAAATGACTGAAACAAAATTCAAGTATTTTTTATTTGTTGATTACAAGGTCGTAACTGGTCAATATGCCATTAACCTACACAAAATGCTCTCAGATCCTTTCTTTGTAGTGTAAGTAGCGCAACAGAAAGATTTGGTTTTGATAAGATTGGTAGCAGAGAGTGATTATCATTACACTCAACATCAATGTTGTTATTAACCCTTTGACTGGCGAATTTATTTTGTAGGACCTAAACCTGTGATTATCTTATGCTGCTTAAAACCTATCTTGTGATAATTTGTTTAAAAGAGCTCCTTCAGGAGCTCTTTTAAACAAATCATCACAGGATAGGTTTTCAACAGCCAATTTAGGAATTTTGACAGACAAACGAACAAATGTTGAGATTGACATTCGAAGGGTTAACGTCTTGATATTTCACAAGCTTTTCTTATGACTTGCTTGTCACGTTTCTGTAGTGTGTCACATTTTAGTGTTCTTATCTTTCCTTTACTATGTTTGCTTGATTTAATATCTGTCCTTTCTTGTTTCATATGGTTTGTTGTAGCTCTAGATTGTTGTGCACAGAGCTGGAGAGCGTAGCAGTGTGAATGTAGTCGTCGGTTAGTGGTAGCAGGGTGGAAAACAGAGAGTAACTTCTCTCTTGAAATGATGTGTATGAAATCTGTTATTTCCAGTGCCGATGGCAACTACGAAGTGACCCTCATGACGAAGGCGACCCTCCACCCGAGCGGTCTCGTTGTGTGGGAGCCCCCGGCCATCTACAAGAGCTCCTGTATAATAAAGGTCAAGTTTTTCCCATTCGATATCCAAGAATGTCGAATGAAATTTGGGTCGTGGACTTACGATGGGTTCGAGGTAGATCTCGTTCACGTTTGCTCCCCGACAGTAGGTCCTTTTGCCCGCATCGCACAAGGAGTTGACCTGCGAGACTTTTATCAAAGTGTGGAGTGGGATATTTTGGAGGTTTGGGCTGAAAAAAATACGCGTAAATACCCTTGTTGTTCGGAACCGTACCCTGATATTACGTTTGAGGTGCATATTAAGAGAAAGACCCTCTTCCACACTGTAAACATGATTATTCCGTGCGTAGCTATATCGTTCCTCACTGTTTTGGTGTTCTACCTACCGTCAGATTCAGGGGAAAAGGTCACCCTCTGTATTTCCATCCTGCTCTCACTGACTGTGTTTTTCTTGCTGCTGGCAGAGATCATCCCACCGACTTCCATCGATGTACCACTAATCGGCAAATATCTTCTTTTCACCATGATCCTAGTGACGTTGTCTATTATTGTGACAGTTATAGTCCTTAATGTCCACTTCCGGTCGCCTTCAACACACACCATGTCACCATGGGTAAGACGGGTATTCTTAAACATTCTTCCAAAACTACTCGTCATGCGCAGACCGCAACAGGAACTGGAGAAGAAGCAGAAGGTGGTTGTCCGGACATGTAACGGACTAGAGGTTCGGGACACCTCCGCAGAAAACCGACATTCTGGTCTCGGTCCTGGGTTCGACTCTCAGAGACCCAGTGAGTTCGGCCGGTCTATTCACGACTGTACTGACCCACAGACTCTTCAACATTTGAGTAGAAGATACTTGACGAAAAGTGTGCAGGATGCCATAGAGTCCGTGACTTTCATAGCAGAACACATGAAGACCGAGGATTATGAATCTTCGGTAAGAAAGTACTTCCCTTCAATTGTATTAATCTAGCTTGTGGATTTACGCATGATGAGAAGTATTTTAGATTTACCTAAACTATCTGAACAGTATTGTACTTTTAATTAATATAAAAAAAGCATTCCACCTGACTATATACGTTAGAGTTTTTTTTACATGCAATGAGAAACACAATACATAAAACACATTTAATATACGCTGCCTGTGTTTATCTAAAACACATATTTCACAAAATAAATTTGTTTTGCTGCTAAAATACATCAAGAAAAAAATAAGCACCCCAGTATTTATGGTTGTCGAGTTATGTGAATAGAGAGATAATGGTGCAGGGGAATGTGTGAATGAGACAAGTTATCGGAAAATAGATATTTGGAAATACAAGAACACCAGAACTGACAAATTCATGGAGACATGTAATAATGCTACAGACACTAACATGTAAAGGAGTACTTCCTGTGATGCTGCAATCGGCAATCATGCCTATCTGTATAAGAGGATCACGCTCCTGCACACGACAACCTACGACGACCAAAATGCGCTCAATAGGTTTAAGATCAAGGTTCATAGCTGGCAAGGCACAGCATTGTAGTATATAACGTAGCTAGCTGTGTTGAAACGGTTGGGTCTGGCGTTTTTATCAATGATGGCCTACAGGCAAAACAGTGATTGTCAAAGTGTCGAAAACAAGATTTAACACCTCCTGGATGTACCGTCACCTGTCCGATTGCCTAGTGGTCCAGCATGCAAGCATTCTCAAAACCATCAGATTCTCTTCTTAAAAAAAATTTGGGCAGGATGTTTACTTGGGAATTAACCTGCAGACTAGCACTTCATCATCTTTGGCATGGCATCATCTGACCAGTGGATTCTCAGATTTGAGATCCTTTTATGTTTTTTTATGGTCGTTTGTTAACAGTGGACGCCCGATACTTTACATTATTTGAACGTAAGTGTCGATTTGGTAGCTATTTTTGCTTAAGAACCGTTTAATGCCCGTCTTCACAATGCGACGTCACAAAAGGGCGTCCCGAACGTGTACGGTCTATTTTCTTACCAGTTTTGTAATTACTGTATAATGATAGGCTGTTGGCCTTGAATGACATTCCTGCAGCATGGGGCATCCACGAATGTGTCATATTTGCGCTTCTGACAACCTACTACGTGCCATTGTTCACGGTAATGATAAACCATCAAAGAATAATCCAATATATAGTGAAATTGACATAGATCATCATACTGCATTTGGAAATATAGCATGGTTGTGCGTTTGCATTTGCATATTATTTTGTGTTGTGATGCTTCATTACCATTGGCATTCTGACCACATATTGCCAAACAAATTTGATTGATGTCAACTTATGCCAATGTATTTCTTTTTCAATGACACATGATCACAGATATTTATTTTTGGTGGTGCTTAACTTTTTTTCTGTGTATAATTACGTTATCACTTTATTACCCGTAAGGTTAGAAACTTCTTGTTGTCATCTTTACATTAGGTACAAACTCCTTAACGTATCAATACTTTGAGGAACATATAGAAATAATAAGGCAAAATTCGGGAATTTATTATGTAAATGTGTCGGGGCATATGCTTGTGCCTTGACATGTGATCAGTCACCTTATGAAGGAGCAAGCCTATACCCGGAGACAGCGTAAACTTTTGCACTAAGAAGTTGACATCCAAAAAAGCTTAAATTATCCTTTACGTATACAAGTTATTTAAATATGCGTGCATTAAAAGACATAAAATGAGTTGTTTAACATTTAAAAATCAATATATTCTAACGTGTGTCCTTGTTTATAAATGTTTTCTTCAGACGTTATATCGATGTAAATAATAACAGAACACAAAGTGCATTTGCTTGACATCGTGTTGAACAATCAGATTGAGTTTGTAATTTTGTTGATATAGCATCCTTCTGTTGCTTCTACTGATGAATTTTTAGTTTAAGTTAGTGATTTTTAGAAAATGTAATTCATTGAACTTGTTATTTTAACACGCAAAAGTCATCTCATATATCTTAACTCAACTCTTACTGTTTATATTTAGTTGATATTTGTAAGTTAATCCCAGTTAAAAGGTTTTGTCTTTTTATAAAAGTAATGTCTTCAATAAATACATTAAAACTAAATTCGGTTTTTGTGAGTAGTAAGCTTTGATATTGTGGTATTTTACTTTATCTCTAACAGATCAATCCAGTCACATTTGGAGCTAATCCAGTAAACATTCGTCAGCGAAATAACAATAATGTAACTTGTAATGTCGAATGTAGGTTTATCTTGTGTCACTTTGAAGCTGGTATTTAAATAATAACGATGAGGAACATCAGCATCCGATTATCAAAACATGCGCAAAGTACCAACATTAACAGAAAACACATTTTATTGCACAAAGAGTTATTTAATATTCTCCGCCAATAGCTTTGACGTACAAAGGTCAAAACGTTTCGGAACAATGCATTGAACTAGATTATAATGATTATGAGGAATGTTAACCAGGCAAATTTCCCAAATATTTTATCGATATATTCTTAGCCTGCTTCTGCAAATCATTTTGAAATATTAGCTTTCTCCAAACATAAAATGCACAAATTATTTGTTGCACAACAAAAGTATGTGGTCCCACGGGTTTTAATGTTGGGTTTGCTACAGCACTTTTGAATGAAGAAATCAAGTTTCAGTAAAATGGCTATGTTGTACAAAGACATCCTAACTTTTTAAAACCATTTTTGTTGTACTAAGTTGGTCTGAAACATGTACATGCAATGTTGACAGGGTGCTAACAAAGATGATTTTGTTTATGCCATTTAGACAATGAAAAACACAACCATATGTTATATTTAGGATTACGCTATCTATAAAAGTGGATATTTTATCACACTACGTGGTTGAGTACCAGGCGGGATTCGAACCCACATGTACACCTTTAGAGTCAGACACCAAATCGCCACTGGACACTGGACGTGGGCTAGGCCTAGGGTTACTTAGGCAAAAAAAAATGTTGTGGTTCCGATTACCTGACCGTGCCTCCATTATGGGTGCCGATCCTATCTTTTTTATTGTCATAATGACAAAAAATAACATTGTATCATCTACTGCAGCTGAAAACCTATTTTATCTTAT
>JAULCD010267424.1:0-16110 GCA_032361085.1 Calliostoma canaliculatum | reverse complement strand
ACTTTAATTGTTTTCTAAGTTGGTGCCAAAACGTGTTTCTGTCTGAAGTGTGTACTCCAATATCAATGTAGGTAGAACTGTTTTAATTTAATTGAAGTCTCAGGCCATATATCCACGATGGTTGGTTCATTTTAACACTTGTAAATGTGTGAAGGTATCAGTCATTTTGATGGCACGTTGACTAAGTTTTCAGTAATACAGCTTTTTTATGAATTACTCCAGTGTGACACTTGTTGCCATTGATCACCAAAAGCAAGTTTATGCTACGCTGTTGTGTGTGTTTTAGCTTACAACGTGTCAATCCAACATTGTCGTTACTAACATGGGAGACGTATTAAAATCGTTGTTAAACCTTATTAAATTCACATTCAGTACTTTTTAATAATTAAGTTCAACATCAGGACACTGACACAGACTCATGTACATGTCTAGTTTATTTGCACCATGCACTCATTCATATAACGAAAATCACTTGCTCTAATTAGTATGTTTGCAAAACACTTACAACATATTGTGAATGGACTGATCATTACAAAATCCACAAAGTATCACAATTTAAATGGTTCTATGTAAGATGTGTTAGTCATGTAAAACTTAACCCTTACCGTGCGGCTCACGGAAATATCCGGGTTAGGCTATTAGCCTGATCCGGATATTTATGTAAGCCGTATTGACAGACATGACTAATTTGGATAGGCAAGCCCTTAATTTTTGCGGGACACTCCACTCACGATAACTTCTCCAAAACTATGCCGCACGCTAGGGGTTAAACACGACAAGTAAAAAAATGCATGTTTCGTTTCTTTCTTTTATCAGTTTTGTCCAGGGGCGTATGTATAAAACACGTTTCAGGTTCTTCCATCTAGGTTTTAGTGTGTCGTTGTGTAGTTGCCACAAGTGTCCTCTGAAAATATGACATCGTATGTACCATTTGATATCAAATCTGCACTTATTTGAAGGACAATTAGAAGTAATAAGGCATTATTCAAGATTATTACATGCAACTTTTTTTCTAATTTTGTTATGATATGATATGTGATCAGTTGACAATAAAAAAAATCATATAATGCACACTAATATTGATCTAACAAAGCGATTTAGTTTCAGTTTTTTCAGCATTTAAGGTTAAAGTTAAAATCACTTTGGTCAGCGTGTGTTAATGTTTTTGTTTTTTGGAAGTTTATTTTAAAGTTAAGTAAAATGCTATTCACTAACCCGATCCTTTACCATACTAAATTAGTTTGGCTGGTTTACTTACTCTTCTCTTTTCATGATGAAAATTACTTTTCCAAGTTTAAAAATGTCAGTGCATCCAAATTTCCTCGTTAAGTAAGATTTACTTTTATTTGGGCTGACCTTAACAATGTGATGTTTACTACACACATAGACATATTCAGCTCCACCTGAAATGTAAACATAGTTTCTGTAT
This sequence comes from Calliostoma canaliculatum, assembly GCA_032361085.1. NCBI lineage: Eukaryota > Metazoa > Mollusca > Gastropoda > Trochida > Calliostomatidae > Calliostoma > Calliostoma canaliculatum. The sequence goes on along the minus strand of JAULCD010267424.1, from coordinate 14,681 downwards.
GTCCTGTGCAAATACAATATAACCACTAACTATGGAAATGTGATAATGTAACAGGTTTATAATATATACATATTGAACCTTTAAGTGCATATATTTTGTAATATTTGTGTTTTCATCGAATAGATGTGTTGAATGCATTACCTTCCGTAAACCACGTCATGCCTTCGGAAATTTTAAACTTCCACTTTCCTTTCCAGTCGCCAGAATAGGAGTGTATCCGTAATTCATGTAACAGTTGTGTTCCAATAATGATCAATCTGTGCAAAAACGAACAACATATTTACACTTATGTTAAGTTTTGATACGATTTTGAACATAAAATATGAACTCACCCTCGTGTCGTTTAATGGTGGCTATGGGTGTGTGTGTGTGGGGTCGGGGTGGGGGATGGGGTGTGTGAGAGACAGGGCATTCGTTATTATGCTGGACTTCGTAACAAGAGGTCTAGGGTTTTAATCCCGCCCAGGGGCATCGGCATAATTTTGTTTTTGAAACGTTTTAACATACAGTGAGGGCAGATTGCATTGCCTTAACATAGTAACACTTTTGGTTTCAGATACCAGTCGAAGCTCGCAAGTTTCGCTGCATGACATAACCACATTAGTGATGCAGGCATTCCTCTTGTCGTAAACGTAACCGCCACGATATAAGTGAAAACATTGTTGAAAATGGCATCAAACCATAACTCTCCTACTCACTGGAAACTTTCACAGCGCAAACCGAAAACACACTTTTTGAAATAAAATCATTCACTTTATTCTTAATCTGCAGTCACTTAAGCCTCTAAATATACCTGGCAACTATGAACACTAAGACAATGATGGTGTTGACATCACAACGATATATGCATGCGTGTTATATGTTCACCTTGACGATCAACAGCGGATTATTTCACTGACGCACATATTAAACAAAATTACTATCACACATGCATACACGCTTTATGTTTATAGTGTCAATTTTATACATGAAAAGTAACTAACCTTTTCTCTTTAAAAAGAGCAAAGAAAATTGCATCTTGAATTATTTTCTTTTTCTTCTTCGTTTGACCAGCTCGCATTTCAAAGGAATACACAGCTCTTGAGTGACGTACCTTGAGGAATATTATTTGCGCTCGTGAATCCACAAACAATTCATCGATTGGTTTCGTGAATGCTGAGCTGCCTGGAACAAGTATATGAAATATTACATGCGTTATTTACACTACGTATGTTGTTAGTAAACAGTGCTTAACAGCTTCGTGTTTAAATTTACGTACATTAATAGAAAACAACTTATTTGTACGTATGTTCACAACATTTCCGTGGCATATTTACCTTACAAAGGGGCAATCCAATACCCCCAAAAACATTGTGAACATTCATTTAAAGAGGTTGACATCCACAAAAGGTTTGACTTATGCATCACCCCTTTCACATGTCCCTCAAAGGATAACACTTTTTATTTAACAAACAAAATGAAGTCAAACAGAATAACTGGCCTAAAAAAGAAACGCATGTGTGAAAATTCAGTGTTATTAGAGATGCTTTATTAACTTAAATTACACAAAAAGTATTGATAATAGAGCCCACCAAAAGTTGACACAGCTAGTGGGACATGTGTACCCAAAAACAAACCAATTTATAGAGGTATCGAGAGTCTCTGTTTTTTATGTCACGGTAACAAAGTCAGTATCCGGTGCGACCACCACGAGTATCAATCACTGCTCTGCATCACCTGGGCATAGACTGCATAAGACGTAGGATCAATCGTTATCGGATTCTTCTCCACTCATCCTGCAACACATCGACTAGCTGTTGACGTGTCTGTGATTGCGGCTGTCGGCGTTGTACACGTTTATCCATTTGTTACCACAAATGTTTAATTGGGCTAAGAACCGGGAATTTTGAAGGCCATGGAAGTACAGTAATGTTGTTGTTGGCAAGGAAATCTGTTGTAATGCGTGTTTTATGCTGTCTTGCGTTGTCATGCTGGAGACTTTCTCTTCTTACGTCAATTGCGAAAATAACAGGACGTTCCAGGATTTCATCACGAATCATCATTCCAATTCCTTTGGATATGCACCAGCTTTGTTCTGTCATTCACATATATGCTTGCCCACATCATTACACTTCTGCCGACGTATCTGTTGACCTCACGAACACACTGTCGAGCATATATTTCATTTCGACGTCTGTAAACCAGTACCCTGCCATCATGTTGATACAGCATAAACAGCGACTTGTCGCTGAACCAGTTCCTCCTCCAGTTCAAGAGGGTCCATTGCTGAACGTTCCTGTTCCATTGAAGACTTAAATGACGATGGTAGTGTCGCAGTAGAGGTCCTGTATGTGGTCGCATCGGTCGGATTCCATGGCGATTTCAGATGGTTGGTGCAGAGAATCTACGCAGCCCAGGAACATTGTCGGCGGTGTACGCTGCAGTAACGATCTGATTTTGCAGATGAAACACTCGGATGAAGCGGTCTTGAACTGTCACCCTTGGTCTCCCACTCATAGGACGACCTCTGGTCGAGTTGTGCTGCATGTAGCACTGTCAGAGAGGGAAAATCGTACTCTGCCTCACGTTTATATGTCTGGCAACTGATGACTGGTTTCCTTAAGCTTCCAAGTGTCCAATGGCTTTGTTTCTGTTTACTGCGTTTAGTAGTTGCATCTTGAGGGTCGCATATACTTAAATTCGGAGAATGAATCGCATCTGAACTGCTGGCTTTTTATATCCATCAGTATCAAGATTCAGAACTCGATTTGCACTGCAGCTTGTTTTTATATTTTTTTCTAAATGCAGATTAAACAATGCTTTTGTGAAGGTGGTGTTTTTGACAATTAATTACCAAAAGTTGAGTATTCGTATGTTGAATAATTGTATGGGCTATATTCACACTTAATATTATTGTTGACAGTCATTTCATGCAGTATTTCTCGAAACAATGTACTTTGAAAATCATAGTTTAGCTGTGCGTTTCTTTTTTGGGCCAGTGTCTGTTTTAAAAATCTTACCATTTAAATTTATATAACGTTCAAAGATCACTTTCTCCAAAGAAATGTTTCCTACTGCCACTCGTCTTCTACCAAATGTCCAGTACAGCCTACCCTGATCAAAATCAACGACAGTGCTTTTTCTTGTCATCTTCCACCTAAGCTTTGTGATGTGAAAACTGGATGCATTGAGTAGAAATATATGTTGCGGTGTAAATATGATGTAATCTAGAAATGTGATAAACAGAAATATAAGATGTAATAACAACATGATGTTTTTCTTTTGCACTTCTACCCAAAGAACAATCTTCACGCAATATAATTTGTTAGAACTTGTAAGTTGCTTTAACTTTTTGTCGCCAACATAAAATGTCTTCACGAGTGAAGTTAGTGCTTGTCATTTGTGATGACTTAGTGTTAGTTTCCGAGTCCTAAACTGTTTCTTATCATCAAATGATGACTTGGTGCTAGTTTCTGAATCGTATACTGTTTCTTACCATTCAAAACTGGCCCCCACATGAGATATCGGTTGTGTAAGATCAAACAATATATTTTAGGTGATATCGTCACAAATAATGTCATTTTATTGTAACGACATTATACCCATTGTTCCATCATTGTGACGTCACAATGAGTATGCAGCAGCATTGTTCTGGTTCATGGCAGCACAAAAAAAAATCATTAGACGTTTACAAAATGGTAGATTAATTATTATTTTGATTTTATATGATAAATAGAATCGCATCCGGCAAGCGTCGGTTTATAAACTCGTGTTGATATATTTGATATCAAAAGAGACTCGGGTGAGACTCTCTATATACTCAATTATAATTCAGTTGCAAATGGGTAGAATTATTTTATTTTATTGTGCGGTGCCTTTGCATGCAAAGTAACTATATTAAAAACTGAAAATGATTGTCGCTGTTTAGGGTATGCATCCCAGGTCCAGACTTAATTGACATCATTGAATTATTCACACAATGACAATATATGTCTCAAATTGGATTTGTTTTTCATTCAAAATGAATACTGTTGATTTTGTATTCAATAATGAGGACTAACAGAGTAAACAAAATCATTGTTTCAACTGGGTTTTATGTTCAAACCTCATAAACAGAACGAGATGCTAAATCACTCCCTATGCATGTTCTTAAAAACACAACTTGTCACTGATATTCAAAATGTATTAATAAGTTTGACAAACGTGAAACATGCAACACAAGAACATGACACTAAATGTACTGGGTGAAACAAAACATGTTCCAAACAACACTTCACTAAAGCTATAGACAAGGGCACATACGAGACAAGGGGGTAGGCAAAGTGCCAGTATCATGTGTGACGACAACAAACAGTGAGTGGATGACTGAATTATTACTTAGCGCCGCTTGGGCAATATTACAGCCATTAGCGGCAAGAAGATTTAAATATTTCGAAGTTAAGGAATATTTGAAATTTTAAAAAATAGATTTAACTATTGAGAGATTGAAAATTTAAAATTAAGGAATGTTTACATTTTGAAAATTGAGATAAGTACCAGAGCTACGGAAATGTTTTAAAATGTGTTAAATTATATTGTATTAAATATGTTAATAAGAAATAATAACTTGTGCCACTAACGTGGCTAAAAAGATAAATCAAATTGTGTGATTTATAAAAAAGATCCCTAATTTGGCCAGTGTCCCAACAAGAAGTGTCCAGAAGAATGTGTTTGATTGTAAGTGGACACTGGCAGGGAATACATGTTGGGGGATCTTCACCTTTCAAAAGGTAACAAATTAAGTAATTAGAGTGACCAATACAACAACGACGTAATACAGCAGCTTCATAGCGGGAAAATTTTGAAATATAATTATAGCATAGAACAGGCTATATTTAATTAAGTTTGTTATGTTGTTGTTAGTCCCAGCGGAAGTTCCAACGCTACTTAATAAATATTCTATTTGCTGTCTGTATAAGAAACTTTGGTAGATGAACTGTGGTTAAAGTTTTAGGCTGATTTAGCTGCTCTATCTGCTTTGTTTTTGCCTCTGATGCCCGTGTGGCTTGGCCACCAGCAGAAGATGATGTCATATTGGGCAAGACAAAGTGATTCATGAAAGGAATGATCTGATTTACAAGGCATGATAGTGAATCTGAGAGAATAATGCGTTTAGAATAGGTAGAATTTTTAATGTGCTGAAAAGAAAGAAGAATGGCTTTAGCCTCCGCAGTTAAAATAGAACTGCCATCATACAGCCTGGAAGCTATTGTCTTAGATGGAGTGACAGTTGCAGCTGCCACTGTAATACCATCTTTACACCCAGTGTATATAGCCTTGTGATCAGGGAACTGATCACGTAATTCGTTAAACTCTTTTTTTGAAATATAAAAAAAGTTTGTATCTGCTTTTTCAATGTTTAGTTAGTTGTAAATTAAGTGAATTGCCATGGTGTAATGGTAAGCAAACTGTGTTTTGCAATGGAAGAAAGTTTGAGCAACGATTTCAAATTTGACGTCATTCTTGCCATGGTTATCAGAGTTGAAGTGAAGGGAAACTGGTTTATCTCTCTTGTGACTGATGTCGGCAAAATGTTTCGTCTCGTTTTAAAATATCTTTTAGTTTCTCCCACATATTGTTTTTTGCATTTTTTGCAAGTCAATAAATAAACTACATTGTGGGACATACAGTTGTATGTGCGTTTGTTTAATACGTGGTTGTTGAAGGAACAAGTGAATTGGTTAGTAGTATTGATCCGCATGCAGAATTTGCAGTTGATTTTGTTGCATGCTTGTTCAACAAACGAAACACTAAGTCCGCTAATTTGTGGCTTTAGTTTGGGGTAGGTGGTGGACGCTCTAACCATGTGATCTTTGAGGGTTTTGTTCCTTCTATATGCCGCAACATGTGGGGATTGGAAGACACTTTTGCAAGTGTTTGAGCCGCTGAGTAAATGCCAGCGTTCTCGGATAATGGCGTTAAGCTCCATACTGAGTGGGTTGTTATTGCGGACTAGCACGGTCCTTCGTGGGTGTGAGGCGGTGTTGGGTTTGGTTGATAGGAGATTTTTTCTATCTGCATTATCAGCTTTTAGTTTGTTCTGCTTAAGGTGTTTTCTAGGATATCCTCTTTTGAGATAGTAGTTGTAAGGTTGTGTGGGAAACTCGTTTATGTAATTTTCATTTAATACATGTTTACCCGTTACTTCATTCGCTACCTTGTCATTTCACACCTCGCCGGTCAAACTGACTAAAGAGGCCCCCGAGATTCTAACACAAGAAACTAAACATTACCCAATTCAGCTAGTTATTATTTTTCAAGTCAAATTGACAATTCATTATTATTTTCACAAAACATATTACTCATATATATTTATAACAATGTACAAACCGATACAATTGTTAATTAATAAGAATCTAATATTCACCACTTAGAATATTAAAACGCCTATAAAAATACTTGATTTATTTGCCTAAATAGTTACTTTAGACATCTCTATGGTGCTAATACAGGGCTACCGGCAAGCTCCCTATTAGGGACACCGCCGCGCCGTCGCAACCATGACGACGTACTAACCAACATTATGATGTCACAATGGCACCGTCCCACCGCAACTGTCAGCTATATACACCCGCCCCAGGCCTTCAGTCTGATGAGTACACACCGTACGTAACCGGTCGCCCCCCTCTAAGGCCTAACGCCTCGGCAATCCCTTCACCAACCGTCCTCACTGTGTATATGGAGGGTCAAGTACACAGTTGTGGGCTGGATTTGAAGGATTAGATCCAAGTTTAGTTATTAGTTGTAATGCTAACTTGATGCGCCGTTCTGCAAGAGATGGCTCATCAGCTTCAAAGTACAGACTTTCAACATTAGAGGTTCTGAAGGCCCCAAGACAAAGCCTGAGACCTTGGTGGTGAATGATATCTAACATTTGTTTTATATTAGATGGGCGGGCGGATCCATATATTATTGATCGGTAATCTAGTTTTGAGCAGATGAGAGATATGTAGAGATGAAGAAGCGTTTTCTCATCTCCACCCCATTTGGAATTAGCAACGACCTTAAGCCGATCTAATGCCATAAGGCATTTTACTTTTATTTTTTTTAGGGGAGGAATGAATGACAGCTTACTGTCAAAATAAAGCCGAGGAACTTGGCTTCGGTCGCAACTTTAAGTGGTGTTTTATCTAGAAAAAGTTCTGGATAATTATGTTTGTTGAAAAAATGCACAGGATGTGTTTTAAAAAGAGAAAATGTAAAGCCATTTTGCAACGACCTCTTATGAATTTTATTTAGGCATAGCTGCAATGGCCTTTCAATTGTTGACATATTTTGGCCTCTGCAAGAGACACCAAAGTCGTCAACAAACAGCGAGCCATTAGTAGGTTTTTAGCAAGACTATTGATTTTAATACTGAATAGCGTTACAAATAACATACAACCCTGTGGGATACCCATTTGTTTGTCATAAACATTGGAAAGGTTGTAGCCCACACGAAATTTGCTATCATATAAAAAGTTTGTTATAAAATGTGGCATGCGACCTCATAGGCCAAAATTAGACAAGTCCTTCAAGATGCCATGCTTCCACGTGGTGTCATATGCTTTTTTAAAAATGAAACAAAAATATAGTCACAGCATGCTGTTTATTTATGAATGCATATCTGATGAAATATGAAAATACGAAATCCATATTGAATGTCAGTCAACAACTGATTGGATTCCAAGTACCAAAAGATTTGATCATTTATCACTCGCCCCATGGTTTTACTAACGCAACTTGTTAAAGTGATAGGTCGATAATTTGAAGGATCAGTGTGAGCCTTCCCAGGTTAAGGAATTGGCACACTAGTAGCGTTTATCATATCTTTATGAAAAACGTGTCTTAAAATTATCCAAAAAAATCGTATCTGATTCTGATCATGTTTTAAACAAGGAATATGTGCTTCTTCCATCAGGACGAAGATATTTGTTGCCACGTTTTAAAACTAACAGAGCTCTTAGAACTTTTATTCCATTCAGCATCCGTCTCTTAAATGATTGTTAGTCATGTTAGCGTTTTCCTATGATGTACCATGTGTGTTGAATGTTTTGTGCCTATATGTTTTAGATGTTATCACTTCAAATGTACAACGAATTCCCTTACGGGTAATAAAGTTTTGTCATTGTCATTGTCATTGTCATATACACCAACTTCTAAATGCCATTTAAGAATCTTGTAAGGCCATTGTCCGAACATTTCAAACCCGTCAGTAAACGGTATTAATATAAAAAAAGTGTATGGGGCTTTTGATATCATCCAAATCTAACCACCACCTAAAGATGTAAATTTTATGAGAACAATAAATATCCACACTTAAAGACCCCGGACAACAGAGTTTGAGCAAGTACACATATTACAAAACAGATATATGTTAAGGTATGAGTTTGAATAATATGATATACATATACTATAATAATTTCTCCCTCGTGTCTTCTGGCATTAAACGGATCAACAACATCAAAACCTTTATCATCTCGTGTTAACATATTTCACATCCAAAGACACTCATATGAACCTATTTGTGTGTTGCATCCTTTTGAAGAACTTTTGATCACATTTTGTTTCAGTACTAGCATGAACACAAACACAATAAACCACCTGGCCCCACATTGTCATTCTATTGTATTTGTATCATGTAAGGTACAAATTGTTTACAGATTAATCCTTACCGCGTGGCTCACAGAAATATCCGGGTCAGGCTGATAGCCTGGCCCGGATATTTCTGTGATTCGCATGGACAGACAAGCAACGATGTTAAGTGAGACACTAATTGATATATGAAATCTATTAACAAATTCGGGACATGGCAGTCAGGATAACTTCTACAAAAATATGCCGCACGGTAAGGGTTAAACCAATTCATTACCATTAATTAAAAATAGTAATGGAAAGTGTTACAACACTGCAGTGAATTTGATTTATAAATGACTAATCAATACGACTCTGCACTTCAGCACTTTAATTAAATGAACCCTTGATAAATTATTTTTTTATTTTACAAATGTTACTTCCCCACGTCATGTTCTTAGTATTACAGTAGGAAATACGTTAGACAAAACACCTCACAGACCCAAACATACGCTAGACACGGTTGACGGTGAACACAAGTGATGAAGTGAGAGTTACATCTAGAGCCATCTGGACACCACACACAAGGCAATCCCAAGTATTTGTACCACTACCATTTCACAGCAATAAGGCCAAAAATATTTTTTTAAATGTTGTGGTTCCGATTACCCCACCTTGCCTAAAGCATAGGTGCCAACCCTAACCATTTCATTATCATAATGATAAAAATAGCATATCATCTACAGCAGCTGGAAACTATTTTATCTTATTAACCCTTAGCATAACATTTGTTAATTTTAGTGTTTAAATTCCAGCTGATACAGGCTGTTGAAAATATATCCTGTGGTAATTTGTTTAAAAGAGCTCCTTCAGGATAGGTTTTCAACAGCACAAGGTGGTCACAATTTTAAGACTGCCTGAAATCCTCCAAGCACATTAAAGGTTAACATTTGATATTAAAAAAAATCAATAAAAAATAAAACTTCCAACCGACCTACCCTAAACTTTAAAGACATGTAATTGGAACCACAACATTTATTTTGTTTTGCCTAATGTGACCACTACACAATAACAAGCGTATCGATGTATGTTACAGTTACAGTTCAATAATTATAAATAAATACCATAACTCACCTGCTATCTTTATTAATTACCATGCCACATTCTGCTTTTGGAATAATTCTCTTCCCCTTGGTAGATCCAGTTTGTAATTTATATTTATAAATACCTGATTTATCTTCAAGCATTAGGAAAATAGCTTGTTCTCGAGTATCCACAATTATGTCATCGACATATCCTTTATATGTAACACCTGCACATGTAAAAATGCAATATTTACATTACATACACATGCCAATTAACTATAAATAAAACCTAAGTCATAGATATATAACTATGTTAGTTACCAAAATAAATCCGTTTGCTAAATCATTTATAACCAATTGCGTCCTGCTGTAGACATGAATTGATTGTAGATATAATTATGCAATGCACTTCAAATGTCAAACTCTTAACTGCGCTCTTATTACATGTTTTCCTTGAATATTCAATGACATAGAACTTTAAAAACTGACCGACATAAAAAGAGTCATTATTGGCAGAAGAAAGACAGAATACAATTGACATCACGATGGGATCAATTATTTCATCAGTTTAAGAACCATTTTCTAGACATACAGAGTTACCAATAATGTTTAATAGTTGCCAGCCAGTTCTCTTACGACAGCAATACAAATATATCAACTCCAGAGTACATTATGATAAAAATCGTTATCTGTGAAGACAGATTCGATAGGACATTCTGGCAATATAAATATAAAAGCTGTGCGCATGAACCACCGGAATTCAGTGATGGCATCTGTTTTTTGCAAAGATTGAGCATGCCCTGCCTTACTAATAGCACGAGAGTATTGTTAAGACTTAACTTGAGAGTTATGAGCGGTTTATAGGACTCAAGCACATGGTTATTAATAACCATTATCGTGATAAGACTGAATCATTGCAAAGAATTTACAATTCCAATGATATTCGTTTATCATCGTATATGGAAGCAGGTCGTGCAAATATTTGGAGACGAAGAAGCACAGCCATTGTTTGTTAAACTAGCTAGTTGGTTCTCTTTTTAAAAATGTCATGTCACAGGGATGCATTTCCTTGCATTGCAAAAATGACTTCGTTACCACCCGTTGTCACCTCATGGCCTCGGCATTAATAGGATAGGATGGCTGTGTTCTACACTTTGATTATTATTATATGACCATCTTATAGATGACAATGCCAGGGGTAACAGAGGACGTGGTGTCACCCAGTGTGTGTAACAAAATGTTGTTGAAACTTATCTATGGCCAGCTTTGAGTCCAGATCTCCGTCTTATCGAAACTTGATGTGACATTTAAAGCTGACCCACGACTGTTTTTACTGGCAAAATTAATCCTTACCATGCGGCTCACGGAATTATCCGGGTCAGGCTACCAGCATAGACAGACAGACGGCAATGTTAAATGAGAGACCAATTGTTACAGGCGAAACTCTTACAAACGCCGGTTATACTGCTCAGGATAAAGTATCCTAGACAATGCCACACGTTAAGGGTTAGTATTTCCTTATGTAAAAATATGCAAGCATGTGCAGGCAACAATAACGTCAAAATTGTATTATGTCTGTGACAAATTACGACAAATCTGTGCTATTTTTGAATGAACCACATTGTCTTATAGCACTGTTGACCGTCTTTCGTTTGATTGCATATTTATTACGGTACTACATACCTCAGCATTAGCTATGTACCAGTACATTAAATGTGACCAGTGTCAGCAAATGATGGTTAATTAAAATCTATATGCATATAACATATTTCACAATTGTTTTTTTTTTCTCTTTCTATGAGAGTGAGGTGTTTTTGGAACATCTTACCACTTAAATATATATACTGTTCAAAGATTACGTCTTTAGGGGACACGATTCCTACTGCCACTTGTCGGTTGTCCACTGTCCAGTACAGTCGTCCTTGATCGAAGTCAACAACCGAGGCTTGCTCTGTTTTCTTCTCCCACTGTAGCCTTGTGACTTTAAAAGTAGATGCGTTGAGTAGAAACACACTCTGTGGTGTTTGCAAGATGTAATCTAAAACAGTAATAAACATACAAATAGGATGCGATAAAGAACATACATGATACGAAGTAATATCTACTTAAACAATATTCTAACTTTACACGGTTTTGACCTTACTTATTAAACTGCATTTAAATATAGATTTAACTTATGATACATGCAATTTTACATTTGCCAACATTGAAAATCAAAATGATCGTCAGGCACCATTGTTGTTAAATTTGGTGAATTAAAAAAATATTCTACCTTGACGTCAAAAGTCAAAGTTTGTTCGTATTTTGTTCACTGCCTTATATTCAATTGAAATTTTAAATCTACAGTCGGAGGTATTCATTTCTGGTATTGGAAGACAGTTAGGGTTAAACCACATTTCTAAAACCATATATCAGTGGGAGGCAATACATGTTGTTTTATGATGACTGTTCTGAAGCACCGTCGGTTATCGTTTAACCTGTTCTCTACCAGAATAGTCCGGAATCCGGTTAAATTCTAAAAGGGAGATCATAGGTAAGAGTGTTTTACTTCGTGTTAACCACACTAACGCTTGATTCTAATTGGAGCGTGGTGAAAGCTGATTCTTTCTGCGTGTTATTAACGGACGCCTAACAGTTTGGAGGCAGCAAAACGTATCATTTGCAGCAAACAAAACAACAACTACACGAACAAACAATCACCCAACTGTTGCTTTCAGAGGTTTCGTAGTGGTATGAAAATGTCTGTCTGTAACAGGTCTTGATTGCAATACGTGAAAATTGTTTCTAAAATACCTGCAGATTCCCCTACTTACCACAGTTGCGAACCTGTTTTAGGTATCTATTAATACCACTTAAAAAAAAATACTTGACAACATGAAATAAAACAGACTACCCTGTCTTCAAAATAGTTCAGATAGACAGAGAGAAAGAGAGAAAGAGAGAAGGAGAGAAAGAGAGAAAGAGAGAGAGAGAGAGCGAGAGAGAGAGAGAGAGCGAGCGAAAGAGATAGCGAAAGAGAGAGCGAAAGAGAGAGAGAAAATAAGAGAGAGAGAGAGAGAATTAAATTGTTGTATTTGACTTATTAGAATCAAATGCACTGCAACAATGTTGAGATACTCAATAAGTTATCTACATATGGTCGAATTATTATTCACATTAAAGCATAACCTTAAACTGTAACAAAACTACATATATACGTATACGTTTTTATTTCAAATTGTCAAAATAGTTAATTCTTAAACTATAAGGCAGAAGAGGAGTTAGGCACTTCTGAAAAAGTAATTAACTGTGAGTATTACTGCTATACGATGGCTGAGAATGATGTTCCATGCATTAGAGTTTTCGTTGGCTTTGTTAAAAGGCGGTCACGGGGACAGTCTATCTAAAAGAATACCGGTCCTACTATTTTTTGCAGATCACCATAGTAGATTACAATGTATTGTGCAGACTAAATCGTCAATCTGCTGGAACACTGCTGATATCAGCTGATAGCTAAGAAACATAGCTTGGTCCACTGCAATGCATTTCACTCCACATCAAAGGGGTGTGAAACGTAGTGCAATAAACCAATCTATGTTTCTTAGCTAAATAACTATGTATTTATATACATAGGTTGTAAAAGTTTGAACATCATGATAGAGTAATATACTCCATGGCACGACTTGATTTTTGCCTGTAGTATTCTACCGGACACATGGACCGACCCAATTCAACATTGCCGGTCCAAGTAATATTCCCCCGTGAAAATCTGACATATACCGGAGGAAACACTGATATATGCATATTTGTGTTAGACAATTTTCAGGAAAAGTTAAAACTCTTAATGTACCTACCTGATATGACGTTGGCTTGTCTTGATTTAGAGTGTTGTTGGTTGGTTGAATATTGTTGAGATGTGTTCTGTGTTCTGAAGTTTGCCTGTTTATCTGTACCTTTTAGTTTGGTAGTACTCTTTTTGGTTGCATATGCTTGTTTATTAGTGGCCTGTTTAGTTGAGAGCTGTGGCTTGTCAGTGACCTGTTCATTTGCATGCTGCAGCATGTCAGTAGCCTCTTTAGTTCTTCCACGGAGCTCGTCTGTGACATGTTCAGATGTACCAGGTAACGTACGAGTCGCTTGTTTAGTTATATCTTGTACTCTGTCAGTGACCTGTTCATCTGACGAGTTTGGACGTGATCCCTCGATGAATACTATTTTATCGTTTTGACTGGACTTTAGATACACAGCATATCCAACTTTTTTGGTAATCAGTGTTGTGTGATTTTGACACACGCATTTTCCTGGGAAAACTTCAACTGACAAACATTGATAATTTCTGCTGATACAACTAAGCACTTCAGCTAGTGTGACTTGTCCTAGTACACTCGATCTTGAAACGTTGTCATTATCAACTCTTTTCCAAAACGATTTGAACACATGCAGCTCTATCTCGCGAAAGAGACATCCCCAAAACACAGCAATCAGCAGACATGTCTTCATTCTTATATCTATGTAGACACTAACCAGTCTGTACTTTTAATACATATGCGTAGTCTAATTCAAACCAACGCACTAAAAATAGTAACTGTATCTAGACCAGCATTAAATATTAATGTGAATGTGAATGATATAGCTCAAATATCGCAAACTAGCAGATACATTAGTGAAAAAAAAGTGTATATATACACCTGGCCGACATCGGCGAAAGAGCTAGTGTATTTATATGTTCCAAAAACATAAAGACCATTTTTGATGACTAACTGAAATTTATTATATATAATTTGTATATGTAAGTTAGGATATTTGAGCTATATCATTTACATTCACATTAATATTTATATTTTAGTATAGTATTGTGTTTTAATATTTTTCTAAATTGAAAGTCATACATACAAGGATGCATTGCCGAATTCATTTATTTGGACTTAATATGTTACTAACTTGTGTTTTTGAAACCTATTCTATGATAACACACACACACACACACACACACACACACACACACACACACACACATACACAGAACAAAAAAACAAAACACAAACA
>JAULCD010267313.1:0-10184 GCA_032361085.1 Calliostoma canaliculatum | reverse complement strand
CAGTAATACTGCTCAATGTCAACAGAAATCAATGTAAATTTGTTTCTCCTGGGCACCGTTTCACAAAGAAATCATAACTTTATGACGTCGTAAATCTAATCACTGAGCTGGTGGTTTGGCTTACAAGTGTCCCAAATCGTTGCAAACTCTGCACTTTCCAAATAAAAACTTGTGCCATGGGCTACGACGTCGTGAACTTACGACTGCTTTGTAAAACGGAGGCAGTATCGAGCTAGGTATCGTACCCTGGGTCACGTTTTACGAAGACGTCATAACTTTACGACATCCTAAACCATGTTACTCAGTTACTAGTTTTTATTTGGCAAGTACACAGTTAACAACGATTTTGGGCATTTGTAAACCAAATCCATTAACCCAATGACATGATTTACGATGTCGTAAAGTTATGAAATCTTTGTGAAACGGGGCCCTGGGATTTTAGAGCTTACACAAGTCTCATAAGATACGATCAACGCATAATTGTTGGAGACATCTCAGAGTTTGTCACTTAAAGACACTTAGTTGTTCTTGAAATTAATATTTTATCTGAAACATGTTAAAATAATCAATGACTGACACGTTGCAAGCCATTGTCATAAATGTTACTCAGCTTGACATCCACAGCCGTTAACCCTTAGAGTGCCAAGCTCAACATTTGTCTGTTTTAATGTCCAAAAATTCAGTCTGAATAAGCTGTTGAAAAGCTGTCCTTTGATAATTTGTTTAAAAGAGCTCCAATTGGAGCTCTTTTAAACAAATTATCAAAGGATAGCTTTTCAACAGCACAAAGTAAAACTAGGGTTTTAATTCCTACTAAAATCAACTGTTAAACACAACAATCGAAAAAAGAAAGTAGAACAAATCAATTTCAGACACTGACGTAGCTTAATGGATCTACTTAATTAGACGGTTTTTTTTTAATGTTTTATGGCCGTTTTATAAAGAGATGTTGGTGTAACTTTTACTGCTGAAACAGAACCGCCAATCAATGGACAGACAATTTTAAGTGGTACTGAAGTTGGTCAACAACTTTAAACTGCGTGCAACAATTGATCAAATGGTTTAGTTCACACAATGTTAAACCGTTGTAAAGTGTGCATTTTCTTACAATAATACTTTATTTTATTTTAAATGCACAGTGTACAACGGATGTCAGAATTACAACAGTCAGTTGGAGTTGAATATTTTAACCGTGTTTTGATTATTATAACGATTTTGATTATTCTCTGGAGTTAATATTTGTGTTTACTTTGGGTAAATTGGCCCTGTTTACACTATTTGTAGATATTCGTGTGTAACATGACAAAAAATAGTATGGATTGCAACTTCTTTAATTGTAAAACATGCCGTTGTTAGGCTAGTCCTTGCGCCATCGTGACCTGACAAAGGGGCAAGGACTTGCTTAAATAGTTGCGTTTTACAATTAAAGAAATTGACATTCATACTATTTTACGTTATAACAAGACCAACTTATAAACACATTTTAAGAATTCTTGTATGTTGTTCTTTGTATTAAAAACACAATTGTGTTTTTACAAAAATGCATAGTTCACAACGGATTTTAGTGTCGACAAAATTACAACAGAGAGTTTAAGTTGAACGCCTTTAAACGGTGTCTCACTCTAAGGCGATGCGCTTTGTTTACAGTTTGTTATGTTGTGCATTTTCCAAAGACAAATAGAGAATCTCACCCGAGTTTCTTCTGAGATCAAATATATCAACATGAGTTAATAAATGTTTAAAACTCCGAGGCTTGCCGATGAGTTTTAAACTTTTATCAAGAAGTGTTGACATATTTGGTATCAGAGGACACGAGGGTGATATTCTATTTATCATTCAAAATCAATTTGAAGACATTAATCAATCATTTTGTAAGTGTTGAATGACATTTTTTTCTGTGAGTAAGAACAATGCTGCTGCATACTAATCGTGATGTCAAAATGATAAGATGTCATGCCGGAGATATAGCCACACTGAAATGACACAATTTGTGACGATATATCCTATGAGATATTGTTTGATCTCACACAAGCGATATATCTTCTGGGTACTAGTTTTGGTTGATAAAGATATTTATCTTAAAGCGTGAGTGCCATAAATTGAAGGTTTACAACTATCCGAAAAAGTGAAAATGTGAACGATATTTTGTTAGCATTTTCTCAGAGCCAGGCCCAAAAACGCCAGCACTAAACATCCCAGCACTTTAATCATTCAGTCTCCTTGACTTCTGTGGAAGTCTCAGCGACGTCCCTGTCACTGAACACTTTAGGTGCTGGGGTGATCAGTGCTGGCTATTTGGTGCCTGACTCTGAGGATGAGTATTCGAATCCCGCACGGGACTCAACATCGCAGAGTGATAGAATATTCACTTTTTCAGATAGTGTAATCTTACATATAACAATAAGTTGTGTTTATCACTTTTTTAAATTGCATACATTTAATAAAGTTAGGCTAGTGATAGTCGCCTTATCTTGACACGGTCAAGTGACCAGTGCAGCAGGGTTGTTATTCTACGGGCTTCAATATATATACACAAAACGTCAACTGATCTTGTTTAGAAATGCCAACATTTTGAAAACAGTGACATGGCTAAGTGACATGGTTTATGATGGATTTGTGACACGGGAACCTAGACGTGTTACCTGCTACAACAGCATGACTTGACTCATAATCGATACTTCTCTCAATATTGTTTGACCTCATTCAAATTACCTTATAATGCAAAGGTGATAAAGTTACCTCACAATCAATGTCTCCAAACAAAACTAACCATGTGCATTCACGTACACAGAAAACGTCGATACACGCCCGTCTACTTTTAATAAGAACAAACATGGAATTTTACAAACACAATTTATTTGTAAATTAAAGAATAAATAATTTTTTTTTTTCAAAATAAATTATTCATTAATTTTATAGACACAAAAAATTAAAGAGTAACTATCATAGCATTGTAAAACAATGACACAGTGACGTGAAGAATTTATATAGAGACTTTCACCGTAGTGTCTCCTGATATCAAATATATCTAAACGAGGCTTTCCGAAGAGTTTTAAACTTTTATCAACGATATCAACGATATCAACGATATCAACGGTATCAGGAGAAACTCGGGTGAGATTCTATTTATCATTCAAGCAATCTGATGACATTAATCAATCCTTTTGTAAATATTTAATGACATTTTTTTCTGTGCTGCCGTGAGCTAGAACAATGCTGCTATATACTCATTGTGATGTCACAATGGTGGGAAATGGGTATGATGTCATGCCACAGATATCGTTACAATGAAATGCCACCATTTGTAACAATATCTCCAAGGAGGTATTGGTTAATCTCACACAAGCGATATTCCTGTGGGGGGCAGTTTAACACAATAAGGAAGTTTAGTACCGTTTCACATGGCATAATTTTATAACGTCTTAAACCGTTTTACTTGGCCAGTGGGTTAAGTTAATAAATGACAAACAATGATGTTATCCTAACACATTCCCCAAGTAAAAAAATGCTATTTCACTAAATAAAATGTTTAAATAGAAATAAATTATTTGAACAACATTTTGAGGTGGTTACGCATAATTCATGATTTTTTACATATTGTACATTTGTTCACGTGAGTTATATATAAAAATAATTTCTGCAATCAATTTATCTGCCTGTCAGTTTTTCTATTTATCAATCTTTTTTATTTATTTCAGAGACCGATTCAATTAAGGTTTCGGAGTCGACTCAGAGTTCTGTCGCCTGGGGTGGTGTCCCTAAACGAGCTGTACGAGCGTAGATGGAAACAAAAGCGTTCTCTACTGGGACTTTGGATACTCTCACACCGAAACAGAACAGAATCCATGGCTATACATATGGTGTATTATAATTGTCATCGTGTGGCGTGTAAAAACGTAGTGTAAAATAGGCGACGTCGCTCTTGATCATTGAAAACTTTACATGAAACGGAAATACAAACACGACGTCGCCAACAACGTCGCCCTCGACATCGCGTTTGCAAACATGACGTTTGATCAGTATTTTAAAGGACATGTGACATTTGTAAGGCTTAAGTCAGTTTTTTTGTGCGTATGTTCTTGACGTTTCGAGGCGTATGCTTGCTCCTTCATCATCGGTTGAAAGAGTAAACATATGCCCCAAAACGTCGTAAACATACGTCATATAAAACAAACCCTTGGTGCCGTTTCACAAAGCTATCGTAACTTTACGACATTGTAAATAATGTCATTGAACTAATGGGTTTGTTTTACAAATTGGTTCAAAATTTAGTTAAATTTTTTGTTGTAAACTGTGCATGGTCCAAAAGCAATCGCGTTGATCGTGGCATTGTCAGTGGGATGGTGTGGAAAAAAGGGGCACATTGTCTAATAAATAATCTTTGTTTGCTTATTTTCTGTATTCATATTTTTAAGTCATATTTAGTTTGGTGGCACTTAATTAAGTTTCAGGTGTAATTTGGAAGTGTATTTTGCGGTTATAATTAAACAAAAGTATAAATGTTTCATGTTTAAGCGTATTATAAACATATTTAAGATGATATAATTATACTGTATGTTTTATATTACTAAACAATTCTTCAGAATGTTCACTGCTTTGATTGGTAGTAATTATTTTACCGAAAACGGAAACAGAAGTACCTCACAATAGAAACATTACTTGTTTTACTAGATACTTCTCAAAATAATAACTTTTATTGTCATATGGAATGTCAATGAAACTTACAAGATATTAGGGGTGTTAAGATACGCCGATGCATCGATGCATATCTGATATTTGCTCTGAAGATGCAATACACGGTACAGTAGTTAGTGTAACGATTCTAATCATGATCTGTTTCGATTAAAATCAAGTTCTACATCAATATTGATGTTAAAATGATCACTGTATCACTGAGTTTGTGACATAATAATGCGACAAGAACAAACATGTATCACAGTGTCAGTCTATCAGAGATTTATAATTTGATCACTGACAAAACTTAACATTCGTACATTTTGGTTGTGAAAAAAAGCTAAAGTTTATGTTTTTCCAATTTATGAAAATATTTTAAGTTGAATTGTTTGCTTAATTTTGTCTTTCTTCTGACAAAAATGTAAAGAAAAACCTGAATCGTGATTAATATTGTATCGCTAAGTAGATATCGTGACACGTATATATTGTGATTAAATAAACGACTAACAGATAAATTTATGATAAAAATATCCAAATAACTGCGACTGCTATTGTCACAACTATAGCACAAATACAGCCAAGTAAGAGGACTTACCATTACTTCTGCGCCCTTCTGTTGTACAATCAAAGAGACCGTCTGTTCTAGTTCAAGTACATTGAGCAAAGTAACTATCACAAACATAACTCGTCATAGATCAATGTTGTACCCACCCTTATCGTAGCATATTATCCAATAAGCGAGCGATAAAACATCACGTGATTTTCTTTGTGTTACTTTTTTGTGTTGATGTTGAGACGATTCCAGTAACACCCACTTTCCTCGGGAAAAGGTTCACAGGGCGCTTCTGAGAATTGAACGATTGTTGAATACCCACAGACTGTGTATGAAGTCAGTCAGCAGTGCATTTATTAAATGAATGACGTTTTCAGCGAGTACTTGGATGAACACTTATGGATAATTTACAGTCACTAGCTTCGATGTTAGTGAAGTAAAAAGGATTAAAATCCTTGCATTTGATGATTAGGTCAAGTTTGTTCGAAGTTTTGAGATACAAGACAATTGAGTCAAGCTATCATTATTCTTTGTTTAACATTGAACTTTTTGCAGTTTTCTTTCAAATTAGTCCTTGGAGTTTTAAAAAATTTTACAATGAAAACCTGAATTGGCAGGAAAACAAAGTATATTTATAGTATTATTTTGTGAATCTTCAATTTAATGTATCGTTTACTTTTTGTAAAATGTTGATAAATTATAGATGTCTTTAAAATAATACTTATTTATTTTGTTTCCTTTTTACAACATTTTGTGTAATTCATTTCAAACTATATTTAAAATACTCAAAACTATTAGCACCTAGTTCTGTTAAAATCTTTCCTGTTATACTTTGTGTTAAAGAGCTCCAGCAGGAGCTCTTTTACACAAATTATTACAGGAAAGGGTTTTACAGTCTATTTAGGCTAGAGTTCACCGAGTCAAATTAATTTATTTTATTTTTATTTTTTGTCGAATTTATAAGCGCCGGCAATAAATAAAACACTCTCAAAAGTCAATTTCTTTTATTTGGATTTTGCCATTTGCTTGGCGGACTCGTAAACCCCCCAAAATAATAAAATCCAAAGGCCTAATTTAATAGTCAAATAATTTTGTGACTCACGGTGGGTAAAGTAAGGCCAACTGTCACCATTGAATTGAACACTTCAGATCGCCTGTGGTATAGAATCATGCCTATTTATGTGTTTGAATATCTCTGTCTCTCTGTCTCTGTCTCTCTCTCTCTCTCTCTCTCTCTCTCTCTCTCTCTCTCTCTCTCTCTCTCTCTCTCTCTCTCTCTCTCTCTCTCTTTCTCTCTGTGTGTATGTGTGTGTTAATAATAGTTACCTCTCATACTTACGAGACATTTGCCTCGTATTGAAACATTATACAATAATTGCTGCAGGGGTGGAATACACGTCCTTATCCTTATCATGCATACATAGATACAGAAAAGCAATTAAATGCATCTGAATATTGTTCAGTGTTCATAATATAAACAAAGTTTAGTATTTCTCAAAAATGTTTGGGATAATACACATAAGGTAATACCAGTGCAATTTAACGTTTTGTATTGAACAAAAAGAGTTGCCTTGTTCTAAGAAAACGATTTTGATATGACAAATTAGATTTTAATTCAAAAGCTTCAAGTGCACTATATGTAAAATATGTGGTGTTGAGGATAGGGACAAGTATGGAAAAACTAATAATGAAAAGATGACTACAATTTGTAGAATTTGTTAGTTTTAATATTTATTAAAGCTGTGCATTTTTTAAATATGGCTTTAATTCAGATCGTTTCTAAAATAAAGCACTATTTGCACAATGTTAGTTATTTACTTTAAAATCTATTATTAGCGTTCTGTAGTATGTCTGACTGTTGCCATTCAGTTGTGTGATATCAGAGAATGAATGTATTTCATATTTACCACATGCTTTCTTGTAAAGAAATATAGTTGAATCTAACATCGTTTGTGAGTCAACGTGACAAAGCGTATAGAGAAGCAGATCGGCTAGAAGTGGAGCATAGTCAGTGCCCATGGGGATAACGACGTCTTGTCTGAATATTTTCTCCCCAAATTTGACAAATATATTAAGGACATCTAGTAACTCACA
Source organism: Calliostoma canaliculatum (assembly GCA_032361085.1). Lineage (NCBI taxonomy): Eukaryota > Metazoa > Mollusca > Gastropoda > Trochida > Calliostomatidae > Calliostoma > Calliostoma canaliculatum. Next base: position 2,863 of record JAULCD010267313.1, on the reverse strand, counting down.
TATTCCTGCCTTAAACTATGTCTGTGTTGAGATACTTTCTGTCTTAACAAATTGATCACAACCATTTATATACTTCCGAACTCTTTTTTAAAAAAGCCAAACAAACAAATGCATTTCTGATTAAACCGTGTAGCTTATTTTTAATTTTTCATGATAGATTGTGGTGTTGGGGGGTAAAAAACTAAAACGGTTTTAGACATCAAAATTTATTTTTGTTTTTAGATTGAAGGATTTCAAGCAAATCTTTGGAGTTTTAAGATCCACATGTGATCGACTTCGCTTGTCCTATACACTCTTTGACAGTATTGCTTGATACCTTGTTTGATTGTAGTGAGAATTACTGTTAGTTACTTGGAATATCATAGATCCTCCATTATATCTTTCTTTATATGACGTCTTATATTTATTTTCAGTTTTTAGTGAAATTCTACAAGTGTGATTGTCACAAATTTCTTGCATGTCGGGTTAATTGAGCCCCGTCAATGCCAACTTCCCCACCGAGACAGTTTAGATAGTGTGTTTTTATTTTATAAAAAGAGTGATGTTTTTGATACTTTGTCAGTTGGAAGAATTAAACATTTTTCTGGTAAGTTTGCACAACTTTGTAAAACACGTTTCTTTGACAAAAGAGGTTTGTTGTGCTGATAGGAATTCTTACTGAATTTCGTACTAAAACAACTCGTACCCAGTCGCATTGCTTGGACACCCGACTAGACAGAAATCAATACTTACCATAGACTTTTTGAGCCATAACAACCACACAATTGTATGTCATATACACAAATACAAACGTTTTGATATGACCCAACTTTATACAATCCTAAAGTTTGAAGCATTGGAACTTAACCAAGATAATTTATCTACTTTACAGTGCAGACTTCATTAAAGTGAAGAGTTGCCTCCTTGATGGAATGACCGTGCAAAGAAAAGTTATGGTTGCGTCAGTCAAAATACACACTAAAGTGTTGTAGAAGAACGCTGTTACGTTTTGTTTAGCAAAATAGTATGTACCAGGGCCTAGTTCCTCAAAGCGATTTTAGGCTAAGTTGATCGTAAGGTATTTTTTAAACACTGTTCTGTGAAGTTGTTTCTTATCGTAGGTTTACGACTGTCGTAGAGCAGAGATCGATTTGGAACCGGTGCCGAGCGGCACCGGTTCCAAAGCGATCTCTGCGCTACGACAGTCGTAAGCCAATGTTATATTTTAGCACTTACGATCAACTTAGCTAAAATCGCTTTTGAGGAACGGGGTCCAGCTTTATTATCTACCCATTCTTCCTCTCTCTTTCTGTGTATCGGAACGGGCTTCATGTATAAAACAGCACAAGACACATTTAAACAAGAATCTTCTTACTTAGAGAAAAGTAAATCGTATAACCCAAGATTCAACGTACCATGAATAAAATATTTTGACGTATGAAGGCATCACATAAAAAATGAACATCTGGTCTGACAACACTCGTTTCTGTTATTATTTAATTTAATAAAATGTGTTACTTTGTTTGTGTTGAACTTTCTCAACAAAGTCAAGTTTTACAGAGGCGAGATTTAAGAAAACCGGATCTTGTACACGTGGATGCACAAGCTTCGTGGTAAAAGTAAACGGTAAAGTGAAGGTGCGACTTGTTACCATTAGCAACCTGGTCTATGAGAGAGCGTTAAACATAGATACCCAACCTTCACAATTTAACTTCCCATTTTTAAAACAATAAAGGTAATAAAACGGCAACAGCTGATAATTTCAAAAAAGGTTTGATAGTAAACTTGTGATTTGTTACAGATTTTAAGCCAATAAAATAACTTAATAATTAGGAAAAAACAATATTAACTTATATTCATTTATTTATTGCCACTATTTGTTGTATACAATAAGTTTCCAACTGCAATATGTCACAAAACATCTGTGCCCGTTTCTATGCACTTTTTAAAATTTATTTTTATAACGTTCTAATGTTTCAAGTTCAATCTGTCTGTCCATAACTTTCTTTTTTTCTTACTTTAATTTTAATTACTATCAAATATTAAAACACTTCAACTTCCACACCGTTAACAGCTGTGATATTGCCAAAGCTGCGCTAAACCACAACTCGCAAAGTGGGTATTTATTTTCTTGCTTCTGCATACAGAATTTTTCGTCAAATACGCTCATTTCCATCGCCTCTTAGAAATTACCCCCCTACCCTGTTTCATTAAGGGCATAAACGAATATTTCACTGATAACTATGTGTATCTGTTTTTTTAACATGTTGGTAAATTAATAAATAAAATTATACTTAAGGATTTAAACGTTTGTTTATAAAGACAATAACGTAACTATTGATATTACAATAAGGCTTTGACTGTTTTACTGATACACGCATGAAGTTTGATATCTCCATTGACTTTTCGTTAGACAAAATCCGCACTGACACATGGCAGTTTAATGATTCTCCGTCGCTGACGTCTATACACGGTGTATTATGCCGTTAGACCATGTTTATAAGGTTAACCCTCAGGTTCCAAAACTGATTTTGGTAGGGCTTAGAAATGTGGCTACCGTGTACTGTTGAAAACCTATCCTTTAATAATTGATTTAAAAGATCTACAACAGAAGCTCTTTTAAACAGGCTAGGTTTTCAATAGTCTTTTTTGTACATTGAAATGACAAATTTTAGCTTGACACTCTAAAGGTTAAAGCAATAACGGCTGTCTGGCCGCACCTGGGGAAATAAACAGTATGTTTCTATATGTTCAACATGAAGGTGGTGAATATATCATCCAGGGCCCCGTTTTAAACAGACGTCATACCTTTACGACGTCCTAAACCATGTCACTGGGTTAATTGATTTGGTCTACAAATGCAAAAAAATGGTTGGAAAGGGTG